>JAHDVF020000421.1:0-315543 GCA_022606425.2 Lepidostoma basale
CGATTAATATTGACAGCTAAATAATGTAAGCATCGGATGACAAGTTGGTAACAAGCTGATGGAGGCAGGACGTCCTGCTTCCAGCCCGGAGTGGCTAATAGCTTTAAATAAAATAATTATGAGAATAACCTCAAATATGCGGCTGGTACCCAACCACCAGCGAGAAGCGAGGGCTTCTGATCATTGAACCATCGCTCTCGGCGGGAATCGTTTTGTTTTATTTCAGAAACTCGGATGCAGAGAGCATTATTTAGTATAATTGACACTAGAAGAATACATACTAAAACATTTATGAAAATAGAACTCATATTTAACGGCGAGTTCTTAAACATGCAAAAGTTATTATCTTAATGAACAGACAGTGGCAATATACTCGTATAAACTTTACTATATGGGCACAATAGAATTAACCATAGAGACGTTTCCATACAAACCATGATAATGTTTCAAGAGTTTGCAATTTCAATAATACATAAATTGCACTAAAATTCTATTACTTTTGTATGAAATTTGTGTTTTTTAAATAAATAAAATCAGTTTTAGCTAAATTAGTGTAAAAACAAAACACGTTAGTGTTTTTATATACGAGTATTTAGTAGTATTTACACTTAATATAATTAACATGTATATAAGGTGTTTTTTTAAAGGTTTGGTTTTTAAACAGGCAAGATTGCTTCTAGAGACTGTCAATTTGACAGTTGACAGTTGATTTGTAGTCAGTACGTTTTGCCATTTCACCAAGTTGCTCGATAAAGTTGTCGAAAATTGGACTTCACGATTGCGCTTCAAGTGCAATCGTAAAAGTCCAATTTTAGACAACTTTATCGATCAACTGGGTGAAATAGCAAAACGTACTGACTACAAATCAACTGTCAACTGTCAAATTAACAGTCTGTAGCAACAATGTTGCCAGTTTAAAAACCAAACCTCAAAAAAAAAACACCCTATATTTAGTAGTATTTTCGACAGTAACATTTCCAAAGTCTGAAACGCAGAATGTATGACCAATGTGCACTCCATCATAAGGAGACTCCTTATAGCACAAATGAAACACGGAAGAGTCATTCTACATGTAAGACTCTCCTCAGACCGGATAAGAAATACTGAAATACGTTGAAGGTCGAGAGTAACATATGTCGTCGAAAGGGTGGGACAAGCTTAAATGGTTATTTGCGGGACATGTTGCCAGATTGGTAGACGATAAATGGACCAGAAGGATGGTCAGTAGAGACCCCGTTAAGACAAAAGAAACAGAGGGAGACCCCCCACACGGTGGTCCGATGATATTTGAAAATTTGCTGGTGATTGGATGCGAAAGGCACAAGACAGGAATACGTGGAGAAGTATGGGAGAGGCCGATATCCAGCAGTGATCCACATCGGTCATTTAAGTAAGTAATTAAGTATTCACACTCGATAACTCTAATACGATTACTTATGCATCTGAAGTATAAAATTACAGAAAATATCGCAAAACAAATAAGCAGTACGATCAAAATTAACCACTCTCCTGTTTTTGAAGCTTCGTTCAACCTAGTAGATGATCCATCAAGCGAACACATTCAAAGAAACACAAGACAAAATACAGTTATATACTAAAATTCTGTGAACAATTTTAGTGATAGCAGCAACAACACTTTAATTGAGATATATTTTGTAGCAATGTTAATGTGGGGCTTATCTCGCCAGGTTGGGCGAATCGGACAACTGGAAGCAAAAGGCGCAGGATCGAAGAGCTTGGAGGAAGATCATCAAGGAGGCTAAAACTCTTCAAGAGTTGTATGGCCATAGGAAGTTAGTAAGTATATTTTCTAGCACTACTGAAAAAATAGCTTCTTCAGTGAAAGGGCGCATGTTGTTGGTAATAATACATTATTTTATTTGGGGTATTAGAACAATTCAAAGGGAATGGTCAAATACAAATTTAAGATATTCCAATTATTTATTTATTTATTTATTAAGAGTAACATAAAGCGATATCAATAACATATATATAATAAAACATTTAGAACAATTAAAATAAGGCCAATTACATGCTACCACAAATATAAAATAATAGTTTACAATTAACAACAGTGTGAAACGAGATTGAAGTTAAACTAAGACAAAATGAGGTATACATAATATTTAAGAGTTAAAATACTTATAGTACTGGAAATAAAAATTAAAATTAAGATAAATAAAAAAAAGTAATATACGAGTATTATATGTAATATCATGTAACATCGTGGTCACATCCACGCCGAAATGTTGCTCTGATCATTTTCTTAAAATTTCGCTCTTTCAAATGAAAAACATCTGTCTCCAAAATGCTTGTTGTAGTTGTCACAGATTCGATACAATTAACAGCAACAATAGCAGTATTCCACCGAGATTCAGAAAAATATATAAATAATATTAAAACTAAAATTTTAAATGGTTCAAGGTGAAATAAACAACGAATTATTGTAACTTCCTTACTACTATTAATTTTAATTAATAAAATGCTCAATTATCAAATGAGTATCGGTTAAAATATTTTGATCATACGAGAACAATCACGACCAAATAATAATTTTGCAAGGGTTAAAGGTCAAACGTTTGGATCGTGGGCGGAAATGGAAACACATCTATATAAATAAAAGGCGATCTTCCGGGTGTGTGTGGACTATTTCTGAGGTTATTCCTGAGCTGATCATTTTCCAAGTTATACACTTCCTTAATAGATAGACATAGGTGGGCATAGGCATATTTTTGTTATTAATCGAGCTCTAATTAACTTTGTAAATTTATAAATTTTCGTAGTGCGAGCGAGTATAGACCTTCATGTTCGTATCACCTGAGTATCGATCTTTAGAGTCTATATTCGCTTGGCGTGATAAGATGCAAATTAGTGGCTTTTTTGACTCTTTGCGTGGTCAGATATGAAATTAGTCGCTCCTTTGAACTGAAAAATATACGCACGTATAGGGATGGGCAAAACGACTCATCTCAGGGATCTGATCTGAACGGTTCCGCTCAGCAAAGTGAGCCGACTCTTTTTAACGATCCACGGTTCACCATTTTGAGTCGTTCAAAGTTTGAAATTATTTTAGTGACCTTTTTTTTTGCTCCTCGACCAAAAAAGTTGATTCCGGTAAAAAAAAAAAATTCACCAGGATAAATTTTTTGTCGATGAGCTAAAAAAAAATTCACAACGACAAACAACTTTTTTGACAAACGACTCGATAATTATCAAGAAGAATCGGCTCACTTTACTGAGCGGAACCATTCAGCTCAGATCCCTTAAAGAGATCACTAAAAATAGTCGACTCTTTTGCAATAATATACGATTCACCGAGCGCAGAGGTCGGCAAAATGCGGCTCCGGAGCCGCTCGATAATTATCAAGAAGAATCGGCTCACTTTACTGAGCGGAAAGCGCAGAGGTCGGCAAAATGCGGCTCCGGAGCCGAAGGGGTTTGTTGAAAGAAAAAATAATCGCGAGATACTTGCTTACCATCGCATCATTCATCAAGAACGCTCTGTCCGCAGACATTTCCAGAAGAAATTTGTAAAGTTATGGAATTGGTGATTACGATTATCAATTCCGGTTTAGCTAAAACTCTTAATCATCATCGCCAATTCAAAGATTTTTAGTCATCATCTTCAACGCCTGAAATAGTATTACTGACTCTTGCTGATCTTTCGCTTTTCGCTTCTACATATTCATGCGGACAATTTTATTCAAGCATGAATTTTAACAAGAGTAAACTACGAAGTCGTCTTATTGATGAGAACATGGAATTGTGCCTAAAATTAAGAATAACAACAAACAAACATGCATCAGGTCCATAATAACATACGGAATCAAAGCAAGAACAGACACTGTCAGAACCAGACTGCGACCTATTGTGGGGAGAACCGTTAGAGATAGGATACCCAACGAATAAATTCGCAAATCCTGCAACATTGAAGACATAGTGAGATGGAGTAGGCAGAGACATCGAGAGAATGGATCCAGCAAGAATTCCTAATATCGTGATGCAAGAGACTCCAGAGGGCCGTCGACCACCAGGATGACCACCAAAGAGATGGAGAGAAGGCTGGTCGCCTTCATCACAGGAAGAAGTATGAAATAATGTTTTATTCAGTGTACCCGTAATTGAATGAAGTGCAAAAATTATAATAAAGGTTATCTAAATCAATAAACATATTTGGCTCTCAATTTTTTTTTAAATCGTTGTAAAGTACGCATTTGGCTCTTTGGCTAATAATTTTGCCGACCCCCCTGACCTAGCGGATCATTGAGCTGCCGCTCTTTTTTTTATGGATCATCGCTCACCCGCTCACCAAAACGATTCGAATCTTTGAGTCGACTCGTGAGCGGATTGCCCATCCCTATCTCTGAAATGTCAAATTTGAATTGCGTGTTAGTTTCGTAAGTAAAATATTTATATTTCTAATTCATATATATCTTCAGTTTATTCTATTTTGCCGTTGAAATGAATACAGATTATATTTCCGCATTACATATTTCAAAGTTTTAGTTCTAAATTATATCGAATTTATATAGATAGAAATGAAATTACATACCTATCGTTTTACTTACGTATTATTTTAGGTTATGTTATGAATACATGGAAAAACGTTAAATTCTAAGTAACAATTCTATGAATTGGTATAATCTATTTTAATAATGTTATTTTATTGTGGGGAGAACCGTTAGAGATAGGATACCCAACGAATAAATTCGCAAATCCTGCAAGGAATCTGGTTCTGGTTCTGATTTAAAAAAAAATATTTGATTCATGTGGTGCTCCTGTCAATTTGGAGATATTTCCTGTATAAGTGAATTGTTTTGGTCAATTTGATTGTTGCCGCACTTTGTGATAGTTATTTGTGACACGAAATACGTTTTCACTCTTCTGATGTTAAAATAATACAAGTTTTTTCGTTTATAAACAGAATTTTGACAGGTGTAAAAATAAATTTTTCATTTGTTCCAATGACAATTTGAATAAATTCTTCAATCAAATTTTCAAGTTTTTGCTGGTGTTGGATTGTTTTAAGTGCCTAATTAAAATTAAAACAGTGGAATAAAAAATTAAATAAACACAAATGTCCGGATCGTCCAGCTGACGACAAGTGCACCATCTAAAAGAACATTATGTGTTAAATTATTTTTATGTGTTATTTAATTTTATATCATTGTATTTTGTATAATTTGTTTTAGATTTATTATGTAGACGTTGAATGATTGAAGTGTGCGCGGGAGATGCCTATTGGTGGCGATGAGGTTCGCAACCCATCACACCGCGTCTCTCGCGTTGGCGAAAAGAGAAGAATGGAGTGCAGCATCGATTAAAATGTTGCAGTCCATTCTTTCTGTCTACCCTTTCGGGGAAACGGCGTGATGGTTAGTTAGTTAGTTAGTTATTTTAATGTAAAATTGTTCTGGCAGGGCGATAACCTATAATATCTTTTGGATTAGACGATTTACTTCAGCTGTTTTAGTTTTTCTCTGTTATGCTGTGATAGGTAAACATATCCTTACATACAGCATTAGCTGCCTCAGTTGGAAAAATCCACTAATATAACATTTCCAAATGGTCTGATGTTCCCACGCCAATCTTACAATGATCAAGTGTTTTTTTTTTAAATATACTGCTCATTTTAATATAATTATTTGATTTTTGCAGAGATGCCGACGCTAAGGATGATACCAGGAAAGACTCTTTGAGATAGGGTGAGGAACACGGCTATCCACGATATCTCCAAGGTGGAAGATGTCGTGAGATGGGGCACGCAACGCAAGATACTGGCATGTATGGATCCCACACCCGATTGTTATATTTATGAACTAATTTTGAAATGGTATGTACAGGTTGGATTAATTGGTTTAATTCCACTATTAGAGGCAGAACAGGAGTGTCGGACATCATCGGAAGAGTGGCAGCGCTAAAATGGCATGCCGCTCGCAGCCCTGATGATAGATGAACTGCAACCCGAAACCCAGGACGTCCTCAACTTCGATGGAGGGACGACATTGGATGCGTTTTGCCCAGGATCGACAGACATTGAATCAGATGGAGGAGGCCTACGCCCAGGAAGATTGTTATATTTATGAACTAATTTTGAAATGGTATGTACAGGTTGGATTAATTGGTTTAATTCCACTATTAGAGGCAGAACAGGAGTGTCGGACATCATCGGAAGAGTGGCAGCGCTAAAATGGCATGCCGCTCGCAGCCCTGATGATAGATGAACTGCAACCCGAAACCCAGGACGTCCTCAACTTCGATGGAGGGACGACATTGGATGCGTTTTGCCCAGGATCGACAGACATTGAATCAGATGGAGGAGGCCTACGCCCAGGAGTGAACGGATATAGGCTCATGATGATGATGATACAAAACATTGAAACACCTACATGCAACATTTTAAATATTTCTGGAATGGGTAAAATTCTGCAACAATGAAAGTTCATTGTATGGAATGAATGCTTTAAATTATCAACTGATTTCTGTAGAATCACACTCCAAAGGAGAATTGATTCAATGTATATTTCCAGACATCACACAAATTTACAAATTTCGTCATTGGTTAAGTGAATGTGCATTATTAGCTTCATCTAATGGACATCAAAATCAAGGGTTTTGTTTCTCTAAACATTGTATTTCTAAGAGCATTATTATGACCTTGAATGGTATATGTATGAATGTTTCATGCAAATGTGATATAGTATATTTATTTGTTTTTTTAATTTCACTTAAAATATTAAGGAAAAAAATTAAGACTGGACGTTTAATGGTTTAAACATTAAGCTGAAAAAGATATATATTAACTTTTTTTTGGGTGGCATCTTTAGGGTAACATTTGAACTACACTATATTAATTTAATATTTTTCCTTTTATTTCTAGGTAACATGAAACGGTGAAATCTGCAAGCTGAAAGATGTCATGAGATGAGGCAGACAACCCAGAAGATAATGGAATGCGCGTGTGCAGAGGATGGATCCCACACCTCGATTGCCCAGGATCGACAGACATTGAAGCAGATGGAGGAGGCCTACGCCCAGGAGTGAACGGATATGAATTGTATATGTATGAATGTTTTATGCAAATGTGATATAGTATATTTATTTGTTTTTTTAATTTCACTTAAAATATTGAGGAAAAAAATTAAGACTGGACGTTTAATGGTTTAAACATAAAGCTGAAAAAGATATATATAAACTTTTTTTTGGGTGGCATCTTTAGGGTAACGTTTGAACTACACTATATTATTAAATCATAACGCGCTTTTGCACAGCTATGTTTAAGACCAATTGGCATCAAAAACTCATTTCAGACTTTTTGCAAACTTGCCACCTTGGTAATGCCCAGCCTTCAATTGTTCAATTCACATTAGTATTATTCAAGTTCACAGCAAGTTTGCTTGGATTAAACAAATGTTTTAAAGATATGAACTGAATTAGGATACACACATTCTTGCACCTATACGCATGTCATTTTATCCAATAAAATAATTGATATTGAACTTTCATTGTATTTCTTTAATATATATTGGGTGTACGAGTATTTATATACTCTAATATAGCAATAGCGAAGCGTTGCCGGGTCAGCTAGTTATATAATAAATGTGGTCGCAGTTTTCTGAATCCAGTCCAAGGTATATAAATGCGATATGCATCTAATTCTCCTCGAGTGGTGCACAGAAATGAGACAATTTTGCACCGATGTTGTGCACAATAGAAGTACCCATATACGATAGATGTCAATGTTGGAGCCATGCGACATATCAGAGTGTCGCCGTTAAATTGGAAATGGCTTTAAAGATAGCCAACTTCGATAGCAGATGGCTTTACACATATATAGATAATACGAAATATGTATTGTTACTAACCTATGTACGAACAATAAAGTAAACGTGAAGGATTCTAATTGATATCTTTTTAAATAACTAACTACCAAATAATTATTGTTTTTAATTGAAATTTCTTGGAAGAAGTTCATTTTAAATAATGAAAACAAATCAATTTTGATATAAAATTTCTTTATTATTACGTATATGTATTTAGTGTGCTTCCACTTGTGTTTATGTTCGACCGGTTTCGGCAGCTTGCTGCCATCTTCTATCTTCTGCACACTAAATACATAATAATAAAGAATTTTTCATAATTTATTTTGTTTTCATTATTTAACTAACTAACTATGGCACCATCTCCCCGAAGGGGTGGGCCACCACAGAGATTTTTCCTTATTTACTTCTCTCGTTATTCTACATTCATACATCGTATGTATATTTTTCCGACTCCTCGTGTGACCGACATATAATATTCGATTGATTTGATCGTGCCACGTTTTACATCATTAACATATATATTTTTTAAATTTCTTATTCATTCTCTCTTTCCATGTATCCAAACCATCTTAATGACCCTTTCATTATTTTGTTCGTAACGTTTTTATTCAAACTAAATTCGTTTATCATATGTGCATTTGACACCCATTGAGATTTACTACACAATTTGTGTAAAACAGTAATTCCCAAAGTGGTCAATATAGACCCCCAGGGGTCCACGACAACTTGCAAGGGGTCTTCGATAATTGAAAAAAAATTGCGGGTCCATGAGATGTTAATGGGGTTCCACGAGATGGTTCAACTAAAAACTTAATTGAAGCCGAATATTGAAACGCAACACGAATATCGAAATCATTGGCGACCATTTTTTTTTAGCTCGACAGCGACTTCCGGCCAGTAGAATTCGGCAGCGACCAATTTTTTTTAGCAAGCAATTCGAAAAACTTAGGAAACCAGGGGGTCTACACAAAATAGAAAAAAATCGGCAAGGGGTCTACGGCACAAAAAAGTGTTGTAACCTCTGGTCTAAAATATCTCATTTCTATCTTTTAAATATGCTTAAATACATAAACATATATGAAAGTGAGGTAATTTTTTTTCTGAAATTTTATAATGCATTTTTTTTTTGTATTTTCCATTTTGCGAATAATCGTAAAGAGTGTGTCAGATTTGACGATATAATTCTTGTACTCGTATGTATTCTTTGATGGCTTCATCGATACAACTGTTTTAATATGGAGATCATTAAATCGCAAATGACTTGTACAATAATTATGTTACAATAGCAAATATTTCATTGGACATATGGAACCAGACATTAATAAAACATGTCTGATGTTTTATGATCGAATACAAGAAATTTTACGATAACAGAAAATCAGACACAAAAGATGATTTCGAGATATTTACACATTTACCTTCGTTTTATTGTTCGAGGGTCGTCTCTCCACATAAATTATGAACTATTGTTATCGCAATGCAAAAGTATCCACCGGGAATCGTTACTCAAGCGGGGAACTGCGCTGCTGGTATTAAGGAGAGCCATAAAATATCAGCGTATGTTGAGGAATATTCTTTTTATGTCAGATTTGTCCGAAATAAGCGTAGATGTTTTATTTTTATATATTTTTATTATTTATATATATTTTTAAATTAACTAACTAACTAACCATCACGCCGTGGAATTCTGTAATGTCGAATTTTTTTTATGAATTAAAACACTGTTTATATCCACTTCTGAGTTTATTTTCTCGACATGTTTCGAAAGCGATCGGGAGAACGATATAAACATAACAGTATGTTTGATGTGTTTTTGGGTAACACCGTGTGATAACTCCTTCTCGACCGACGTTTCGGAGATCGTTGCAGTCTCCATCTTCAGGGTAATGAGTCGGTCGTCGAAACGACGGCCGAGAAGGAGTTATCACACGGTGTTACCCAAAAACACATCAAACATATTGCTGCCAACCGTGAAAATCTACGCAATTACTAAACATAACAGTGTTTTAATTTATAAAAAAATTCGTCTATTGAAATACTTAAATTAAGAACTAGAGTTACAATGAAAGCAGTAACTAGAGTAAAGCATGAAAAACCGTCTATCACATAACGTCTTTTTATACGAACATACATTGAAGAGAAAACGTAATTTAAATTTGATATTATGATATTCTAATGATTTTATTGAAATCTCTCGACAGAAGTTAGATAGTTATTAAATAAAACGACGTTTTTTTATTAACTTCTTCTTCTCCGGTCTCAATCTAATGATTGGTCTGCAGCAAGGTGACGCATCTCCTCTTCCACTCCGCTCGGTCCTCGGCAACTCAACTATTATTAACTACTTCCACTTATTGTCTTGATTTCGACAATGAGCGGTTTCGCCAGGCTAGCTGGCATCGACGACTGGTCTCGATCGATCTGTCGTTGCCAGTTAACCTGGCGAAAACAGTCGCTTTCGAATTAATGACAATAAGTAGAAGTATTTAATAATAAAAAAACATCGTTGTATTGAATTATTGTTTGATATCATGAAATAATATTGGAGATTCAAATTTTGAGAATTGTTAAGACTTTTTTTGTAGAAAGCTGGCATCGTTTTAATATCCCTCATATAGCAATTAATATGTCCTTTTATATTTCATAAAATAAGGTGATATCAGTTCGGCTTCGGTCCAATATGAAAAGTCGATTTGAGTGTTATATAAATCCCCGCGGACAGGGCGGTGGTCGCGGTTGGTGCAATTTACATAAAGAGATTGCTGCGGAGACTTGCTCGTAAAATCGTACTTTTTATTGCAATATAAAAATGTTTATTACCCTGTACCGACAATATACATATAATTGCTTTGTACAAAAGGAATTTTAAAAGGTGATAAAATTATCAAAAAATTGTTAGGCATGGAATGTTTCGAATACAAGTACAGTAGAACGTCGTTTATCCGGACGTTAGTTAACCGGAACGTCAATTATCCGGACAAGTCGAGATGAAGAAGCGTTCTGTGACCGTGACCTACGCATGATTAACATTCCCCACGACACCTACACAACGTTGGGTGTGGGTTGCATCATCCTTCTCCTCCCTCCTCCTCTCGTTCTTGCCCGCACCCTACGGACAGTCAGTCTCCCGCTGTGTACGAGTTTCAACGTGTCATCTTTTTAGTTTCACCTGTCATTATTTATTCGAGATTACGTGTGTACACTATCATTATTATACGGAAAATCGGTATCCGGAACACCTCCGCTCCCAATTAGTCCGGACAAACGACGTTCTACTGAATTTAATTTTTTTTAGTCTCAGAATGTTTTGACTATACAGAAATACTTTCAGTAAATGATATTTTTTTTCCTTCAACTTATTAGTAGTAACCTATATCAATGAAGGTCTTTTTATCTAGTATTATCGAGGGTGATATTTTTTGAATATCGAAACTGTTTGATCATTGGTGAATGCAGTTGGTGGTTGAGATAAAGCGTATAAATTATTTTTTCTATCACATAACATTGAATATAATTACACAAAAAATACGATAGTAAATGAAAAATGTAATATAGTAACATAACGCCCTTCTATTAGAGGGTCTGTTTAAGGTATTTTCTAATTATCAAAATGATATGTAAATAACAAAAAAAAAACATACAAATTTTGGACAAATACTTTTCTTGTAAAAAACAATCTATTTATTTATTTATTTATTTATAAACATACAATAGTTACATTGTATTCCCATGAGTAGAAAACTCATTATGGGACGAGTGGTATAAAGTTTTACAATAGTACTCAAACAATAATATAAATGTTTTATTTATGGTTAATTTCGTACCATAATTCAGAAAAAAATATGAAGAATAATCCATTAAAGTTTAAAAAATATATTTAATACTAAGTACAGGAGTAAAATTTGTATTACAATAAGCAAAGTAAACGGATTGAAATAAGGACGGGGAAACTGACGGTCGAGGTACAATCGTGAAATGATTAATTTAGGGAAGAATGATAAATTCCCGAACTCGTTTTTATAACTTTTATACTTTGCCCGACAAAATAAAAACAACAGAAAACTTTTAGATTATTCCGCGTTGAAATGTTCTGGTTATTAAACTTTTTAAGCTTTAAACTTATAATAAAAATGATGTTTTACCTTGAATTTGCCTAAATAAGTAGTAAAATCGTCGAAAATTTGTATTTTTAAACGAACAAAAAGAAATACTGGTATGACATTAAACCTACTTCGTAGTTGAGCTAATTATTTTTAAAAGCTTTTAATTTTCTTTGGCCATGAAATATTCGTAAGAAAGTTTTCAATTTAAAGCATCTATCATTTTGTTACATAAATATAATAATATTGCTTTAAATATAACGTGTTATCGAAGTTTATCTTATCCTTTGGTAAACTAAGTAAGTACCAAGTCATAATAAAAATGGGGTATTTTTTATGTATTGTATTATACAAATTGTGACTTTACGTATATCCGTGTCAAATAACCGATATTTTGTTGACTTCATATATAAATATTACATAAATTAACAAGAGGGGGATTGGATTAATCGATAGGGTTATTGAAAGGGGAAAAGAGATAATTAATAAATTTCCGATATGTGAACAAAAACACTAGATGAATATTTCAGGGGTGTTCGGTATATCAAATATAAAAATCAATACAGCCGAGTGTAGCATCGAGTGAAGTATAATTTAAACAAGCAGATATCATTTGAACAAATACGTGGGGTATTTTAATATGTGTTTATGACGCATGCAATTTTTTATGACATTAAAAAAATGGTACCACAGTCGTTGTAATAAAATAATAATAAATTGCCATTAATGACGTAGTACCAACTGCGCGATAATTAAACCAATAAATCCAGGATACAATTCCTGACAAGTTCCTGGAATTTTTCATTAAAAGTAATTTAATTTTGGGCATAATAATCTTCTATTGTAATGAAAACGAAATTGTTAAATTAAACATATGGTATAATGAAATAAATATTGTTTTATTTATACACTGTTTACTTTCATGTTTTGGACGGGTAGGCAGAGAGACTTCGCTTTTATACATAAAGGTTGGAACCATAACTCCATTATTACGACCATTTTAATTATTCACGTTGAGAAAGATAAGAACCAGATATTATAAACAACTGCCGCTGAAAATGGCGATAAATTCAAAGCGGTAATAAGCTAATAACATTATTCAGTACTTGTACATACATAATTCATAAATACGCTAACATAATGACATTACTTCAGTGTTTTCGTTATAAGAAAGTACTATTATGTAAAGTATTATGTCACCTGAAATAATCTGTAAAGGGAATATTACGAGATGTACTGAAATTTTATCTTAGACATTGAGGAACAAACATGCTTTAGGCTATTCTACCCTTGATTACGTGAAGTAAAAAAATACATCGTAGCAACGAGCTTCTATTTAGAATATTAAACTATCTTCGAGATTAAAGTAACTAATTAACTTCTTCTTCGCTAGTTTCAGTCCAAGGGATTTGTTTGCAGCAAAGTGTAACATTTTTGCTGGCTCTTGGGCCATTAAAGTGATATTTTCCTGTAGCTTTCCACATTTGTATAAATATTGAATATAGATTTGAACCTAATTAATGTATACAACTTTTCAGCTGACGATATGTTTATGAATTAAAACACGTTTTTTTTTTCTTTCGAGTTTATTTTTCTCGACATGTCTCGAAGGCTTTACACCCTCATCATCGGGAGAACGATTTAAACTTGGACTTGGATCTTCTGGCTTACAGAGGTTCCAGTTGGGATTGTATTTATAAAAAAGTCTGTTCCCGAGGGGAAGATAAGAGGAGCAGTGCCTGGATGGAGTTGTGGTAGGAGATAGCATCCTGCGTGAGACCATTTTGTTTGGCGGAGTACGTAGTGGGCTATCGGGGAGGATTTTTTTTATTCGCATTGATTGCGGGAGGGGTAATAACTGAATGACGGAGGATAACTTGTTGGTAAAGGGTCATTATTGATAAGGAATATGGTAATAATTTAGGTCGTGGTCTGGAAATGAAAGAGATGAATTTGGAGTAGTGCAAGGAATAATAGAGCTGGAGTCGCACTATTCTGATGTACCAAAGGAGTGTGGTAACGGTGGGCTGTCATCGGGCAAGGACGCTAAGATATACTTTAAAACTTTTTAGTTATTGATTCTCATGACATGTGATAGGTAGCTAATCTATATCTATTTTATTGTCAGATAAATTCTACAACAGACCAAAGACAGTGTGACCATCACACTGATATTTCCTGACATACTTCACTCGCTTCATTGATTATACGCGTTTAAAAGACTGTCTATAAATATGAACTCTTGACACATAACAATTTGTTTCCTTCTTAAACTATACGAACTATGTGCGTGTGGTGTCTGATGCACAAAAGCTAGAGATAATACTCGAGAGAGTTACTCGAGTTATTAGATATGAGTCTGTGCTCAGTCGAGCAAGGAGATAACCTAAGCATACAAATGGAGATCTTGAGAGTCGATAACATTATCGGAAAAGTCCACACGGCTTTGTTAATATATAATATTAGAATACAGAGTAACAATCATTGTACAATCTCTGTATTCTGAATAGCTAGATACATTAAAACACTAGAAAAGAATTAAATTGATAATATCGATTTAATTGATAAAAATAATGTATCAGTGTTTAAAACATGTCTTTAAATTTTGACAATTACAGATATGAATACTAATAAGGTAAAAAAAAATCTAAAACGCCATTCTATACTTATATTTTATTGTTCACAATAAAAATAGCAATCCGAGAAATCTGCGAGGTCGAAGATGTGGCTAGATGGGGACGTCAAAGACGGCGATACTGGCATCAACACGTAGAAAGGATGAGCTCAAATAGAATACCACACATAGCTCTCCATGGAACGCCAAACGGACAACGCCGACCAGGAAGACCCCCGAAAAGGTGGAGAGAAAGCTGGAGTTCAGCATCTCAAGAGGACCCGCCTGAAATAACAGACTCCTGAGTCTACCAAAAGGGTAGAAGAAGAAGAATAAAAATAAATAAAGCATTTAAAAAGAGTACTTTAGTAAAAAACAACATTGTATTCTAACACCATTTTTTGCACATTTATTTTGTTAAATTTGGAAAGTGCTAAAAATTGTAGTGAAAATATTATGATCTTTTATTTATATATTCTGTTATTAATATAAATCCAAAAGAATATGAAATGATATTAACTTATATAATGTAAACAAAAAGGTTAAATACACACCCAAGGATATATATGTATATATTTTAAATATTTGGTTTATTTGATGTGTTTTGTTTCGCATTTTTTTGAATAGTGCAATAAAAAAAATTCAAATACAACTTGTAAAAAATATAGCAATTTAATAGATATTAAATATACTAACACAAAAATTATTATTCGTAACGAAGCAGATTTAATTTAGCTGCATATGGCACTAGATTATCATCATAAGATAAAAAACAAACTGTAATATATAATATAAATATGTGTAATAATATTCGCCTCACCCATTTCTTAGTATAATAAAATTGGTAAATGAAGTTAAAATCACAAGTAAGTGTACGTTTAAATATTGCTTTCTTGTCTATACTCATATACTGTATGACTGATAATTATTTCATATTTTGAAACATATTTATTGATATTTTAGTAAATAAAAAAAGAAACACGAAACGGAATGACAGCTTATTTATTTTCATGTTCTGGCGAAAGGTTAAGAAGGTACTTAACATAAAAGTCAGTTGAGATGTCAGAGACACATTTCACAGGAATATTTAAATTTGCAAGACAAAAGGGCTGACGTTTGTGCATGATGCATTGATTAAACGGCTCGGCTGTGTATATTCATGCATTATTTACATTTAGGTTTATTAGTATGCGCGTCCGAGGTTGAAAATTCCCACAAATGTGCGCAGCGGAGACACGTTTATTTTGGCCAACTCTTGTTCTGATATGGCCAGTTGCCGATAATGGCGATTGCGAAACAGCGCGAACTTTCGCAAGGAATATGAGTCGCAGAAAATGACAATACAAAGGCGGTAGCTATTGTGAAAAAATACATGTATTTAAAACGGTATTTACTATACCAGTATTATTCAAAGTGTGGGTCGTGACCTCCTACTTACAAGAAAAGGGTTTTAAGCTATTTCGACTTAGCAATAAAAAATAATTTGCTGTCTTCTTCCTGGTTATATTTTATAATATAATTACTATCTAAGTACTGGAAAGGTTGGTTTTAAAGACTTGACACTTATCTATTTAAAATGTATACTATTCGAGACGAATTCTAAAATCAGTTATTAACAAGATATTTGTATCATATTGGAGACATACGAAAAAAGCGATGTGTCATGCATGCACGTCGATTTCTTAGACTCCTGACGACCTGTGACCGACATTTAATATTTGATTGTGCCAAATTGTCCTCGGCCTTCCTCTATTTCTAGCTCCGTTAACGTCGTTTACATAAACCTTCTTCACCATTCTGTCTTCACTCATTCTTTCCATGTGTCTAAACCATCTCAACGATCCTTTCATTATTTTGTTTATAACACTTTCATTCGCACTGCATTCACTTCTTATATTTGCATTTGACACTCTATCATACACAGAATTACCACACATTCGTCTTAAAGATCTCATTTCTACTGCAATTATTTTACTTTCATCCTTCTTTTGTCAGTTCCATGCTTCACTTCCATACATAAGGGTCGGCACAAGAACACAATGGGTGTAAAAACTAGTAAATGTGAGTTTATATTAATTTTAATAATGCCACGCCACAAATTAAGTGCTTCATACGAAAGGATAGTCTAAAATTGTTTGTGTACCCGTAGTTAATAAAATATTAGATAACACCATGGCTGGTTGGTTCCTGCACTTGACTATAGACCACCGACTATGAATATTTCGCCTCAAGTTCACTTTGCATTCATTTACATGCTAAGTATGTAAGCAAAAGGTCCAAGTAGGCGCGGGCTCAGAGCTCCCCGACACCCGGGAAATGGTTTATGCATCAAAGTGTTTCATTATTCAAACTGGCGAAGGTTCTTATTAATGAGAAAATTAATTAAGTGGGAATTATTCACATTCCTCCAGCGCAATTACACAACCTACGTACGTGATCCGCGTTTGAGATTTTACTATCGCGAAGATACTCACATAAATAATAATACTATCATTGCGTACCTTCCTATCAAAACAGAACTCACGCGATGTACACAATTGAAATTCACTTTAATCGTTTGGGAAAACGAAATCAACATCATATTATAATCGTTTCAACTACGATTGAATCGCATAACGCATAAAACTTGAACGGAAATTTTATGGAACTGGAAAAATAAAAACTGACATTTGAAATCTGGTGTAGGACTTTAACATATATATAACTTCCAAAAAGTTGTCAGACATGGTCATAAAGAAAGGTGGAATGGGGAATGTTGTAATTACATAAAGCGTGCGCTTAACCCAACCAATGACATGTCATAAGTCCTGTAAACACCTTGATCAACCATATTCAGTTTCCAATTTGCATCTTCGTCTCTATTGAGATACAATTAAATCATGAATTGATAACCCGCAATGGGTGAAATCCAGTATTCGTATACAAGTATATGTATACATTCAAAAAAATATTGTAATCATATCTGGTCTAAAGTTTGGTATATAGATAGGAATGACATCTCCAGGCGGCTTCTAACAATGCGCTAATGGCGGGGTAGCCCATTGGGTTAAAAAGATGTTCTGCTTAATGCTTAATAAACATAAATCTCCATAGATGGCGTTAGTATGTAGATTATATATAGATTAATCTTAGAGATTAACATATATAATCAAAATCTTCATAGATGGCGCATTGAAACTGACATGTTAAATCTGGTGTAGGACTTAAACATATATACAACTTCCAAAAATTTGTCAGACATGGTCATAAAGAATGGTGGAATGGGGAATGTTGTAATTACATAAAGCGTGCGCTTAACCCGACCAATGACAGGTCATAAGTCCTGTAAACACCTTGATCAACCATATTCAGTTTCCAATTTGCATCTTCGTCTCTATTGAGATACAATTAAATCATGAATTGATAACCCGCAATGGGTGAAATCCAGTATTCGTATACAAGTATATGTATACATTCAAAAAAATATTGGTAAAATAAATATAACATGTCATTTTTTGTTATAAATGGAAAGTTATTATGATAAATTTTAGTTATCTATTGATTTATTTTTTGATTAACTGATCATGTACATGGTTTTTATACCTCCCAACTGGGGTAACCCGTTCTAGGGAGGCACATTAAATAAGTATTGAATGGTTAATAACTAACTAACCATCACGCCGTAGAAATAAAGAATGGACCGCCACACTATTCTTTCCTGACATTTCTCTCGATTCCTCAAAATTCATACATCGTGTCATGCACGCAACTCAATTTCTTCGACTCCTCGCGTGGCCGTCTTTTGATTGATTTGCCACGTTTTCCTCGGTCATCTTCTATTTCTTGTTCCATTATATCAAATAAACATTATATGTTGTCACTTGATAAGAATATAGGGTCTTATTTGTCGCAAAGCGAAACAAACAACCAAAAAAAAATCGCGTGCATTTAAAATCATGTTGTTCAAATTTAACACATTACATATCTAAAATACACATCGTTGATAAGAAACAATTTAATTCAATTCCTAAATATGTAATTGACAACCTTTGTGGCAGGTGATAAGTGGTTTGACTGGCATCCCAAAAGTCCCGGATTTGATTCCCGGCGATGGCAGTGTGATTGTCACACTGTCTTTGGTCTGGTATAGAATTCACGTGACAATAAAATTGTGATAAATTGGCTACCTATCACATGTCATGAGAATCAATATAATAGCTAAAATAAATTGTTTAATTGTATCTCAATAGAGACGAAGACGCAAACTGGAAACTGAATATGAATGATCAAGGTGTTTACAGGACTTATGACCTGTCATTAGTTGGGTTAAGCGCACGCTTTATGTAATTACAACATTCCCCATTCCACCTTTGTTTTTATGATCATGCATGATAAATTTTGGAAGTTGTATATATACTCCAAATCTATACTTATCTTCATGTGTCAGTTTCGGCTGGCCATCTATGTAGATTTGATTACACATGTCAATCTTTTTAAGATTAACCTATATAATCCACCCACTAACGCCATCTATGGAGAATGATTTTTAGCATTTTAGCATTTTTAGCACTTCGTCTCTATTGAGATACAATTAAATTTGAATTAACCACCCACCATGGGTGAAAATCCAGGATTCGTATACAAGTATAAGTATACATTCACAAAAAAATAAATTGTATTCAGTAATTGGGTTCAAACGACCTGTTGTGTGCAAGGGAAAAAAATACTCATATTCAAAGTTCATCTCCCTGTTTGCAAACATTAATGTATCCATCCCTTCAGTGTGTTCATAATAATAGTGTTTGCCACCATTTTGTGAAAGTGCTAAAGCCATTGTCCTTCAGAGAGACAAAATTAACAAGCACATTATGTCCCCGAGGTGCGCTTCAATAGCCGACTATTCCAGACAGGAAGTTTCTTGTCATTCCTCTCGCTTCCCTCCCAGCATACAAACTGCAATAAAGCCTGCACACACGGCGACAAATTCAAGGAATAGTAACATACAAGTAGAAAAGACCAAGCGAAATATATAAATATTTTTGCTGTTTTACAAGGATTAATTGTATCTCAATAGAGACGAAGATGTAAATTGTTTTCTGGGAACAGAAGGTGGTGGCCGAGGCGTTTACAGGACTTATGACCTGTCATTAGTTGGGTTGAGCGATCGCTTTATGTTTAACAACATTCTCCATTCCGCCTTATTACCACCACGTCTGACAAATTTTTGGAACTTGTATATATGGTAGATTTCCACGCCTATCTTTACATTTTTAAGTTCACTCTACACTAGCGTCATCTATTAAGATTAGAAAAAAGATAGGCGTGGAAATCTACCATCTGTTTTCTGTAATCAAGTTCCAAAAATTTGTCAGACGTGGTGGTCATAAGGCGGAATGGGGAATGTTGTTAAACATAAAGCGATCGCTCAACCCAATCAGGTCATAAGTCCTGAAAGCGCCTCGGCCACCACCTTCTGTTCCCAGAAAACAATTTACATCTTCGTCTCTATTGAGATACAATTAATCCTTATAAAATTAAAATAATTTATCCGCAATGGGTGAAATCCAGTATTTGTCTACAAGAATATTTGTATTTGTATACATTCAAAATGTTGTTGTATTTTTGCTGTGTTTATAAATGGAATTGACGCGATTACTATGTGCCTTCATTTTGCAGGGGTGTATATCTTACGAAAGGTGAGGAGGACCTCTCATGGAGGTGTGAATAATTGAAGAGATAGGACATTGTTCACCTCCAAGCAGAGGCGTAACTCAAAGGAAAGCAATAAAGATGGATTGTTGGGCCCGACTCGAAGGAATGGGGTTTGATTTGTGTAGGCAATCATTTATTGGAAATGTTTATAGCGGGCAATTTCGGAGTGTTCAGTCTTGCAAGGTTTCACTATTTTATTGTTTTCTGTAAAGCATTTCGCTAAAGAGAAAACTGTAAATAACAAATTTATAGACGACCATCTCAAACAAAAGAGTGCGTTATACAACATTTTGAATGTATACAAATACTTGTAGACGAATACTGGATTTTATTTACCCATTGCGGGTTATCAATTCAAGGATTAATTTTATCTCAATAGAGACGAAGATGCAAACTGGAAACTGAATATGGTGATCGAGGTGTTTACAGGACTTATGACCTGTCATTGGTTGGGTTAAGCGCACGCTTTATGTAATATACATTCAAAATGTTGTATAAAACAAAAACTGGTCCAAGTTAGCATATAAATTGGAGTGACATTTCCAGGTGTTATTTAGCAGTGCGTTAATAGGCGGTAGCCTTTCACATTGCGTTATAAAGATCTTATGCTTAATGCTTAAATATAATCTTCATAGATGGCGCATTGAAACTGACATGTGAATTGTGGTGTTGGATATTAACATATATACAACTTCCAAAAATGTGTCTGACATAGTGGTCATAAGAAAGGTGGAATGGGGAATGTTGTAATTACATAAAGCGTGCGCTTAACCCAACCAATGACAGGTCATAAGTCCTGTAAACACCTCGATCACCATATTCAGTTTCCAGTTTGCATCTTAGTCTCTATTGAGATAAAATTAATCCTGGAAAAGAGTCCCTGTTAAACCCTGGATTCTCGTATTGACATACCAGTGTATTTATGGTAAAACAAAATTCGTTCGACGTACCTTTATATAATCTAGGTACCTATCTACAATTATTTGTAAGTACTTAAGTAACAGGTTATTACAATGCTAAATACGAAGGTTAAAACTTTATTACAAAACGTATCCAATACGTTAAATCTCTACTTTCATAAAATTTACTGTAAAATGTATTCAGAGGGGTATTTTGAATTTAACGTATGTAGGGGAAGGGGGGGCTAGTTGTTACAAAAAAATTAAAAGTTGAATATCTGATAACTGTTTATTTTGAGAGACATCATATTGATTATATCTTAAAGTACGTGTATTAAAATATAATAAAACAATTTACATGTGTTCATAGAAAGTCCACAAAAATAATTATATCATTTATAAAAAAAAAATCAAAGTATAACAATGTGCCCCACGGGGGGGCAAGTTGTTACAGGGTGGGGGCATGTTGTTACGAACTAAAACAAAAATCAAACATGTTTGTAATTGTTAACAATAATATGTAAAATATATATAATAACATGTAAAATTTAATTTTTGAATATTTAATCGCTTAAATCTATGTCCGAATCACAATTTTGGCATCTAAAATTAACTTTATCGCCATGAATGCAGGAAATGTAAGCCCATTTATTGCATGCGGTGCACTGGATCCATTCCCGTCCAGGTTTAGAGCAATCAAAACTCTCCATACATACCAAACACAGACATTCTTCATGTTCCGAGTCGGAAGAAGAATCCAGTACTTGCTTCTACTTCAATTTCTTCTACTGTTTTTTATTTTTAAATGCACACATCGAAATGTTTTTTGTAATTGATTAAGCGGCCTGTTTTTGTTTTCTCGAGCTCTCTTCCAGTTCGATTTGGTTCTTAACCGAAGTGTCAGTCAATATTGCTGATTAAATTTTTCTTCTGGAATAATTAACTCCCTTTCTTGGTCCAGATTTAGGATATGGCCTTATTTGTTCAGGTGTGGTATGCTGTATTTTATTGATGCCACTTGTTGATGGCTGCGGTTCCGTGAAAATAGATAATTGCTCTTCTTGATTTTAAGGTAAAGCTTCACAACTGGAGGTTGCAGGTTATAAAGGAGAAGATGAATGTGGTTCATTGACCATAGAAACGGTTTCTGCCATGGTTTCGTTGGTATTATCTATTGATACACTTTCAGTGCTAACGTTCTCAGGCATTGGACGATCAGTAATTTCGGAAGGCTCGAAGTCTTCCTCTGAAAAGACATCTCGATTATATGGCCATATAGTATCTATATAGCTCATATAGCTCATTTTCCTGATCGACAGAAAATATTTTCCGAGGCTTGTTGTAGCCCACTAAGTTAGATGTGGTTGAACCATTCTCTTGACGTTCTATGTAACGATGTAATGTCATAAAATTTACTTTATATGCTTTGGCAGCTCTTTGAATAGATATATTTTTTGTTACTTCTTTAGCTGCTCTTTTGTAGGTCTCCTCGGAAATTTTACCTCTATTGTTTTTTTTTATATGTCCGTACCATTGTTATATAAAATCTATAAAATCTATAATGGAGGAAATTGCTGCAAACCAATCCCAGGATTGAAACCAGAGAAGAAGAACAATAATAATCAATAGTTTAATAATTTTATATAAATATGCTATTTGAAGTTAAAGGGAAACGTAGTAGGGCTAGTTGTTACAGTAACAACTTGCCCCCCCATCGTTGTAACAACTAGCCCCCCTGACCCAAAATAAAAACAAATTGCTATAACATTAACACGGAAAGTGTTATTATTTCGATATATTATCTGAATGTTAGCAGAGACATGTAGAGTTTTACCAATTTACTTAGAATCAACTTACCTCTTATAGTTAGTGAACTATTAAACATCAAAATCAGTCAACGAAAGTTACTTTCAGATACGAAATGCACTATAATCGAGTTTATTTGAATTACGCACAACTGGCAAGATCGACGTTCCGTCGAGCACCGCGGATACGATACCTGGACATACTATGCGACACATAAGCCACAGAACCTATTGGTGGGGGAGTTATTTAGAATGTAACAACTTGCCCCCGTAACAACTAGCCCCCCCTTCCCCTACTTATCTTAATAGAAATCAATAAAATATTATACATAACAATCGAAATCTGTAGAAAATAATACAAATTATTTGATATTAATATATATGACATATGGAGCGCATAGAAGAAAGAATGGTTAAAAAAGTATACGTTAACGATGTAAATAGAGTGAGGAGTCGAGGTAGACCGAGGAAAACATGGCATAACCAAATCAATCAAATATTTAAGGTTGGTCATGTCAGAAGCTGGAAGAATCGACGTGCGTGTATAACTCGTCATTTTCATAAATATAACTAACCGTCACGCCGTCTCACCGAAAGGGTAAGTAGAATGAATGGACCGCCACACTGTTCATTCCTGACATACATCTTTCACTTCCTCAACATTCATACATCGTGTCATGCACGATATTAAATATAAATATTAAATAATTAATATGAAGTTTTACACCTATGTCTAGAAAAAAATAAAAATAATTATATTAATACTGTCTTTGAAAGTTTTGTTATATTTTATAGGAATGACATGTTTTGCCTTTATAAGGGATTATCAAATGATATTTAATAATACCTTAGCAAGGCGAAACACGTCATTCGCTTAAAATGTAATAAAACTATACATTCGTATGAAGAACTTAATTTGGGCATTGTTAAAAATAATTTATAACACTTTGTCTTCACACCACATTATTTTATTTTAACGAATTAACCGATTTCAAACTCCGGCGGGAGCGAAACCGGTTGGTTCGATAAAACAAAACAAAGTACACGCTTCAAATTATAAAAACTTATAGAAAACAGACGTTTTCATTCATATCACATATTTAATATGTAGTTTTACATAATTGCTCAAGAAACAACGATTAAAATTATATAAGTTTGTGTATCGATTCATGAATCTGTGACAACCTGTGTATTATGTGACACACGATATTAAAAATAAAAAGTACCTACTCGTGTCGATTTGGTATTTACTTATCGCGTGTGAGCCGACGTGTATGAAGTCTTATACATAATAAATGAAGGCGGAGGTTTGGAATACTGGGGTTAACACTTTGTTACACTGGCAACAGAAAATCGATACACTTCATAGAATAAAACAACTGCAGGCTTCAATATCATTGTCAAGGGGAGGGTACAACATTATTGATTGCTGCCAACTGCATGATACGAAAAAATACAGACACGAGGGTGCAGGAAACATAATATGCAATTTAATAGAGGTTTTAAAATGAGTAAATAAACAATAGAACGTAGTTTATCCGGACTAATTGGGACCGGAAGTGTTCCGAATACCGATTTAAAAATTTTACCGGATAATCGAACAGGCGCTAATTCCTTTAGCAAAATAAGGTGTAAATCGTTTTTTTTCCTCGGCTCATTTATTGATTATAAATTACAAATTTTACTGCAAAACAAGTATGCATGTAGTACATGTACATAAAAGGCTTACATTACTCTACAGTACTAAAAATTATAAGAGTTTTTTTTTAACAAGATTTCTTCGTCTTTTTTTTGCAGCTAAATTGCGGATTCGTTTAATAAAAGTAAATGAATTGAGCTTTTCCCTCTTGCTCTTCAAACCATGATTACGCAGTTTCTAATGCTGTAAAGGTCTTCCATGACTGATTCTTTCTCCTTCATTTGATCTTCATCCTCACTCTTTTTTTGTGCCAGAGAAACCATTTCATCATCGTCCAACATTTGGATACCTAGGTCATCCTCACTTTCTAACTATGCTTGTGCATCTTCCCTGTCACAAGCATTTAAGGCAGCAATTTGGGGGAATAACTCACACATCACCTCTTCCAAGTCTTCCTCGAGAGTTTCAGTAGTCTCAACAATCTCTTCACTTCGCCCTATCAATTTATTCCAAGTGTTTCGAAGATTCTCTGGCGTTAAAGTGTTCCATCCATCGGCTAACGTGCAACAGCAATCCTTAAGAGATTTTTTTTTGCAAAAGACATCACACATTCCTTATCATCTTCTGCCAGTAGTAAATCTCGGTTTGTCCGGATAATTGACGTTCTGGTTAACTGACGTCAGGATAAACGACGTTCTACTGTATGCATAAGTTATTTGATAAGTCTGATGGATTGTGTGTTTGCTACAATAGTTGAATCGATGTTTTCATATTCTTATTTTGCACTAGATTTCACAATAAAACTTTAATATGGAGGAAAAACATTTTCACGTAAGTAAGTACAGTATGTTGTTAAAATTTGTACACACATTTGTGAATAAGAATTTGAATTAAGAATAATCTTAACTTCTTGCGAACTTTGATTACTAAAACGATAAAAAACGGCTATTTCCTCAAGCTACAACAGATCATTACTCGTATGTGTATCACAGAAAACAGGGAAACGTTTATGGCATTACCTCACTTAGGTATCATTAACTCGCGGAAGGATCTAGAACAGTGGTTCTCAAAGTGGGCGGTACCGACCCCAGTGGGCGATGAAGCCTTCTATGGGAGGCAATAGTGGGTCCAGACACATTTGAAGGGAGTTCAGATGGTCTAAGGGTCGATGGTTTCTTATAATAGAAATTAACAATATTTATTTGAAAATTATACATTTTCTTGCAATAAAATAATCATTTGAAACTTAAATTCTGCGTTTTTATTCTTCTTATATCCATCTTACACAACACTATATTTCATCAATCGTCTATTTCTATGATTAAATGATTTGAAAAACTATCATATCTGATAGAAATAAATGTCAATGTGCGCATTATATGTCATGTTTACAATAATAAAAATATTTGATATATTTTATTCCAAAACATATATACATATAAATCATTAATAGTTAGATAATCCATTGTTTTGGCGGAAATACTTTGATAGTTCAACATTATTAACTGTTTAAATAAAAAAAACTTTGTTATAAATATCACAATTTATTATATATTGTCGCGACAGCTGTTTCGCTAACCGATCAAGAGTTGATTGTAAGACCTGACGATACTAGCATCGGTTAGCGAAACAGCTGTCGCGAAAAAATATAATCAATTGTGATATTTATAACAAAGCTTTTCATTAATATTATAGTTAGTCAAAAATATCAGACAGCATGAACGTGAAAAACTGGTAATAGAAGGGCGTTATAAAATTTAGATCTTGCAAAGGGGCGGTGCCTCGAAAAAGTTTGGGAATCTGTTCTAGAATCTTGGTATTGGTAGATTACCCTAGCAATACCAAGATTACCCGATTACCCAAGTACCCGGCATACGCAGAACTCTCGATACTGCCCCAGTCCATAGAAATGTATAACAGAAGCGTTTTACTGCATAAACGGGTAATTTGAGGTTCCGTTGTAAAATAATTGCCTTGCGTCTAATGCGGTTAAATAATCAATAATATAATTTACACTGTGTAGGACATTAAATCGAACCAGTTCACATATTTACAGACACATACAAATCGATAAAACGTTTTACCATATTAAATAACTATTATTATTGAAACTGTACATGATAGAATGTCAAATGTAAATATAAGTGAACAAAATAATAAAAAGGTTTATAATGATGGTTTGGACATACGGAAATAATTGAACGCTGGTTATTACAAAGGTGCTGCGTGGTTTAAGTATAGAACAAAGAAAAAGCTTTAAAAAAAGTTGAATTGTTACATATGTCATCTCCACGGGTGGCATTTTTAGGGTGACGTTTGAACACCATATTCTTAAATCACTCTGCACTTTTGCACAGTTGTTGGCCTTTATGATTAACACCAGATGTGATTAAAAACCCATTTCCGACATTTTTGATATTTTTCGTGTGTCCAAACCATCTTAATAATACTTCCATTATTTTGTTAGTAACAATTTCATTCGTACTGCATTCACTTCTTATATTTTCAAAAAAATAAAATCATCATTGTATTTTATATTATTTGTTTTAGATTTATTTTGTGGGTGTTGGACGATCGAAGTGTGCGCGGGAGATGCCTATTGGTGGCGATGAGGTTCGCAACCCATCACACCGCGTCTCCCGCGGGGCGAAAAGAGAAGGATGGAGTGCCACATCAGTAAAAGTGTGACAGTCCATTCTTTCTGCCTACCCTTTCGGGGAGACGGCGTGATGGTTAGTTAGTTAGTTAATTATAAAATCATTTTTACTATTTTTTACAACACTTTATTAATTTTTCAACCCTGAAGAAGCTCCGGCGGGAGCGAAAGCGGTTGATTTTTAGAAAAATAAATTGTTGTAAAAACTACTAAAATGATTTATTAAATTAATTTTAATAATTAAGACAATAATTAGGACAGGATGGAGTCGTTTCTTGGAGGAGGCTAAGACTCACCAAGGGTTGTAGCGCCGGAGAAGAAGAAGAAGAATGCCACACCACAAATGAAGACTACAGAGGAAAAACAAGGAATGACAGTTAAAATTCAAAATAAATGTAATAATGCCATCTAGCGGCATTTGTACGTATCTATCCACAGTAAAATTTTCATATTCAAAAATCATCTGTGTCATCGACTATGGCCAGATAATCGATTGCTAATTGCTAAGAAATATATAGACTTTGATTAGCTTTATTCTCAATTTATTCAAATTAACCTTCTACTGACATTCCTTGTTTTTCCCCTGTAGTCTTCAAATTAAGTGCTTCATACGAAAGTTGAAGCATTGGCGGGAGCCAAACCGGTTTGTTTTGACAAAAATAAAGTGGTGATCTATAAGAGTAAAAGTTTTTTTTAATTATTTTTAATAATGCCATACCACAAATTAAGTGCTTCGTACGAAATTATAGGAACATGGAAAATATCATGTGGGAAATACCAATAATTCCCTTCAGTCCAATTAAAGGTCAAAGTACTCAGCGTGAATTGAGAATATAATGTATTTTTAAATGTTTATATTACCTTAACACACATCGGGTTTTGATAACACATTCAACAGTTACAGATTTAATGATCTTGTGAAATTGATACATTTTACGTCAACATCTTAACGGTCCGCTATGAATACCTCGAGGTAAATTTTCAATGAAACTTTCAATGAAAGGGAGCGACCGAAGCCAGATAACAGGAAGTGTGATGCATAATTTGCTCAAAAGTAAACCTCAAATAACGTAACCAAGCAACCGGCAAATACACACAAGAACGGCTCCGGGCTATTCGCTGTACGTATACGTATAGAGTACTCTTTGTTAACATTTTCTTATTTAGTTACGCAACGATCGAATTTGGTATGTAACAATGGACATATTCGATTGTACCAGTACGTGAAGGATACGGTTATGTTCTTTAATGTACGAGTATACATGCAATAAATAATCGGAATCGAAAATGCAGAATGTTAATTACCACATGGGCGATAATAACGGGGTTTGGGGAATAATATGGTGAAAGATGAATAATTTCACAATTCACTAATTCATTCATTAAAGGTAATATGCTTGGTTAAGTATTTATAATATAACTAGATATCTTATAAGAAATCCTATTGAAAGAATTAAGTCGGATATATAGATTCAAATGACCTCACAAGGCACGTAACATACGAGTATATGATAATGAGCATATAAATATGGGTTAAAACTTAAATGATTTATTAAAGCATAATTATGTACATATCTCGTATACATTTTAAAAAATACTATTGTAATAATATAAATTTTTAAGAAAAGATACATATAAACAAAATACGTTTTATTTCTAGTTTTGTTTTTTATACACTTTGTATATACAACACATTTATTAAAAAAATAAAATTATATAGACATGTTTCGGACAAACAGTCCTTCCTCAGTAAAGATACATATTTATAAAAATATAGCATAAAATTGTTGTTGTTTACATATTCGGACAGATGACATCTGTCAGATCATGTAAACAACACCAATTCTATAATATTTTTATAAATATGTATCTTTACTGAAGTAGGACTATTTGTCCGAAACATGTCTAGGTATATAATTTTGTTTTTTTAATAAAAGTGTTGTATATACAAAGTGTATAAAAAAGAAAAATAGAAATAAACCATCATAACAACACAAAGTATGGCGTATATAGAAGAAAATACGTTTTTGTTAATAATTAGGTAATTTTTTTTTAATATTATTATTACTGATGACTAATTACTTATTTTCTAAACGTTAATAATTGAATATGGAGTTTTACATCATCGTTCAAGAAACAATATAATATATTCTCAGTACTATTATAGTATTGTCTAACTGGGACATCCTCAACTGAATATCTTTCGCACGTTTATTATTTTTTTTTTTCGATAACAGTTTTAAAACTAATAAAATAATGTAAATAATCACGAGATATAATTCTTAATAAGACGTACTATGTTCTGAAAACATAAAACAATAGAATTAACATAAATGAGTTTTTCGTTTGAACATGATTTTTACGATAATCGTAAATAAATAACAAGAAATTTTATAAAATTAAGCATAAAATAATTAATACACATAAAAATAGTATAATTTGCATTTATTTTGTGCCGTATTATCACTTAATTTCCACTTTTTAAATAATTTGACTACTTTACTTATAAACTTGCTAACATGTTTCAATTCAAACGTATCTTTATCAGGGTAGGAACTAGATAAGACTGGTGTTGGAACTAAACTAGAATTTATTTAAGGCAAAGGAACTTATATAAAGTCAAATTTAGTCATCCGATCATTAAAACATTTAAAAAAAATCTATCTTAATTCGTTATTCAAAATTTACAAACTCTCTGCTGTAATATTCAAATTTAGAGTGAGTTTAACACAAAAACATTCAACATATCGTCCGTACCTGAGAGTAAGAAGGTTCCAACTGTCAAAAGTAAAAAGCTGAGAAAAATAAAGTTAAAGTTTTGTTGCTTTCGGGTGTATATCTTGATCTTGGAATAAAAAGGTTCCATCTGAAGCAAACGAAACTCTTTTACCAAGAAGCGTGTAAATTTTCTGGCGAAAGTTGGAATAATAAACTTCTAAGTGTAAATGAATCTTTCTTCGGTGAATCGAGTGTTTTGAATGATCAGATGGAACTTGATTCTTTTCGTAACATCAAAATGACGATACTATTACATGTTTTTTTTAATTGTACGTATAGATAAGGTTAGTAAGAACCCTTTTCACGAAAAAAAGCCAAATGTGAAATTTTGTTAGTTGGAACCCTCTTACTCTCAGGTGACGATATTCTGATTCTGATTCTATTTAGACACGGAACAATTGTCAACATGGACAGTTTTCTATACAAACAAGAACATTTAATTAGCCTTATGCGAATATGACAATAATTATGTTAAACATTTACAAATGTGATTACTTCCGCAATTTCAAGGAAATTGCAGAAAAGAGTTATTTCTCGCCAAGGGCATGGCACTCTATAATAGCATAGTAGAGAAAAGTAAAGAAATTCACAACTAGGTTACGAGCGTATTAACTGAGGTTTATTTCATGCTATCAAATTACAGTAAGAAACTGGGTTAGCAAAATACTTTTAATATACGTAATCTTGAATTATATTGTGTAGTTAATGAATTCTTGACAATAATAAAAACGTAATCCATGGAAAATATAAGCGCTTATTTATGCAGAACATATGTACGATACGGTATATCTTTATATAATGTCATAATCGTGCTGCTTGAGCAATGACGTAAAAGTTTAGATATTATTTATTAATGAGTGCATTTAAAAATTAGAGAACAGGTCGCTAGACGCAAATGGCAGTGGATCGGTCACACTCTGAGACGGAACCCAGCCTGCATCGCTCAGGGTGCACTAGACTGGTCCCCTGTGGGAGGAAAGAGGAAGCGAGGCAGACCTAGAGCCACCTGGAGAAGAACCCTGCAGAACGAGGTTAAGGCGGCAGGCCTCACTTGGGATGATGTTAGGCATCAGGCATGCGATAGAGTCGGGTGGAGAAGGTTCCTTGAGGCCCTATGCACCACGGAGGTGTGACAAGACAAAAAAAAGAAGAAGAAGAAGAAGAGCATTTAAAAATTAAATTTAAAAAAAAATCTGTTATACGTGTTTCGCATTTTCAATCAAAATTTGATAACGTTGATTCTTTATCTATATAACTTCTATAAAGCGCTCAAGCTTTTTGATAAATCTAAAGTGTACACAGAGGAATTCCATAATGATATCATTCTCCCGGCGATAAACGTATAACACCATCGAAACACGTACAGAATTTTTTTTCTTCTGAAAGGTTCATAAAAGTCATAAAACATCATCATATTAATAGCCTAGTTTGTAGCCTAGCCTATATTGTTTCTTGAAAAATAATATGAATTCCGCATTTAAATAATAATAATAATAATAATATGCTAACTTTTAAAGCGCCGTTTTTGTGATGTAATCACCTCAAGGGCGCATTAAGACGTGTTTTAAATCTAAAAATCTAAATGTGAGCGCTTAAAAAACGATTGGTTTAAAAGTATAGTAGAACAAAGTATAAATGTTTAAATTGGGTATGAAATATGAAAAAGATGGGTTTTCAATTTAGTTCTGAAATCTGTCGGATCATTTATGCATCTAAGGTGTGAAGGGAGATTGTTCCAAGCTGATGGACCGGCTACCGCGAACGCTCGATCCCCGAAATTCGTACTGGGGCAACGCTTCGGCTCAACTAATCTTCCTATTGCTGAGGAGTTCGCCGAGCGAAGTGTGGATTTCCGTGAATTTAGGCTGTCCGCTATACAGAGTTCAGATATATAACTTGGTGCCATTCCATGTAGCGCTTTGAAGACTGTTCAGCAGAGTTTATACTGGATTCTTTCTGGACTTTTAAGCCAGTGAAGTTCTTTGAGATGTTGTGTTATATGGGACTTTTTTGGAATGCCTTTAATGAGCCTTGCTGCTGCATTGAACGCAGATTGAAGATTGTTTATTTGTTGTTTTGGAATGTTTGCATAAATTCCATTACAATAATCAAGTCGTGACACAACGAAGGAATTTACAAGAGTTTTGAAAGTGTCATGGGGAATACTCCTTTTGACGGATTTTAATCGTCTTAGGTGGAAGAAACTAGCGCTGACCGTGTTATTAATTTGGGATTTTAGAGACAGATTTGCGTCAAGATAAACACCAAGAAGCTTTGTGGAGTTTTTGGGAACGATATCATTGTCAGCTGTTGAAATTGAGGAATGATCGATAAGATGTTGACGCTTTGCGGAAGAAGTCCAGAGAAATTCCGTTTTGGATGGATTTAGTTTAAGTTTGTTTGATGCCATCCATCTGGATATGGCATCAATGCAGTTGACAGTTATTGACGTAAGATGTTTGGTGTCATCAGGGTTGCAGAAAAAATAAAGTTGCTGATCATCAGCATAGCAATGTGAGAGGAGGCCAAAGGATTCTATTATTTTGGCAACGTCATTTGTAAACATGATAAATAAAAGGGGTCCTAAAACAGAGCCTTGTGGCACACCAGATTGGATATTAGTAAATGAGGATTTTTTACCTGCTAGCTGCACAGCTTGTGAACGATCCGACAGATATGAATTTAGCCAGTCTATGGCATTACCTCTAAAACCATACGTGATCGCTAATCGTTGGATAAGATATGAGTGATCAATTGTGTCAAACGCAGCGCTCATGTCCAGAAGGGAAAGCAGTGCCAATTTGCCCGATTCGTTTGCCAGTACTAAATCTGACATGACTCTAAGCAATCCCGTCTCCGTTGAATGGAAACGTCTGTAGGCGGATTGTAATTTAGACAAAATATTATTTGTCGAAAGGTGAGTTGAAATTTGGGAGGCTACAATTTTTTCAAGAACTTTAGAGATGAATGGTAGATTTGAGACGGGCCGGAAGTTACTAAGATTTTCGGAATCTAGTTGAGGTTTTTTTAATATGGGAGAAACAATAGCTTTCTTGAGCAAAAAGGGGACTTGTCCTGTTAGTAGAGATTTGTTAAAAATTTTGACTAAAAATGGAGCAACATGGTGACAGCATCTCTTGAGAAGCCATGTCGGAATCGGATCAAGCGAACACTGCTTATTAGGTGCGTTTAAGATAAGTTTAATCACTTCCTGAGGTGTTGTGATATTAAATTTGACACTGAATATTGATAAAAACATCAGTTTTTTATATATTTTAAGAGTATGTATGGTATTTGATAATATCCAATCAATGCGAAACATGTCTCATAAAATATAATTGAACTTCGAAAAACTTACGTTTTCATCCAGATTAAAAATGCTAATAAATTTATCACTAACAAATAAACCTGAAGTAATTTATTGTTTCTTGAACATTGATGTAAAACTCCACATTAAATAATTAACACGAATGAAAGCGTCTGTTTTCTAAAAGTTCAATTATATTTTATGGGAATGATATGTTTCGTTTATTTGACAATGCCTTATAGTAAGGGGAAACATGTCATTCTTATTTATTGTTCTTAAACAATGATGTGAAACTCCATATTAAATAATTAATACGAATGAAAACGTCTGTTTTCTAGAAGTTTTCTTATAATTTATAGGAATGACATATTCGCTTGTCAAAGTCATTATTGATGAAGACATTTATGTTTTTCATTTGAACGAGCAAAATTTTAAGAAAATGATCGGAGCAACATTTCGGCGTGGATGTGACCATGATGTTACATGATTATTATAATACTCTTACATTACTTTTTTTATTTATCTTAATTTTATTTTTAATTTCCAGTACTATAAGTATTTTAACTCTTAAAAGTAATTTATACCTTATTTTGTCTTAGTTTAACTTCAATCTCGTTTCACACTAGCATTTGTTAATTGTTAACTGTTATTTTATATTTGTGGTAGTATGTAATTGGCCTTATTTTAATTATTCTAAATGTTTTTTTTATATAAATATTTCTGTTTTTGATATCGCTGTATGTTACCCTTAATAAATAAATAAATAAATAAAGATTAAAAAAAAAAAAAAAAATTATCAAATGCACACTATAATAAAACTTCTAGAAGACAGGCGTTTTCATTCGTATTAATGTAGTTATTTATATTAGCAAATGATGAAAGCAAGCAGATGAAGTCGCAACATAACCGAATGATCAAACAATATTGACATGCTAGCGTGCTGGGGCATTCTTATAAAGCCATTGGACCTACCCTGTACCAAGTGGCCACCTATAAGGGCGGTTAGGGTGGTTAGTAACAGGTGTTGGGAGGTATCCCGGCGCCGGCAGTAAGCGGCAAATGGAATCAGCGACATAAAATAAAAACAAAGCGCGCGTTAATAAATATGGCTGTAAGTTGGTGTTTAAAAAGCAAAGCTGTGAAGATTTACGATACAAAGCTTTTATCTACAATATTAAAATGAGAAAACAGAAAACATTAAATACATGTACATCCATCCTTATAATGTTTAGTGCGAATACTAAAATATTTTAACTAAAACTAAAAAAAAACTAACTAACCATTACGCCTTTTCCCCGAAGGGATAGGCAGCAAGAATGGACCGTCACACTTTAATCTATTCTTCGACATTCATACATCTTAACATGCACGCACGTCGATTTCTCCGATTCCTTGCGTGACTGACATTCGATATTTGATTATTTGTTCGTGCAACGTTTTCCTCAGACTTTTTTTCTTACAATTCTTTCTGCATTCATTCTTTCCATGTTCCCAAAACATCTTAATGTTCCTTTCATTATTTTGTTCATAATACATTCATTCGCACTACATTCCTTCTTATATTTTCATTCGACACTCATACACAGAATTTCGACACATTGGTTTGAGAGATCACATTTCTACTGCATTTATTCTACTTTCATCATGTTCTGCCAATCCCATGCTTCAATATATTTTAACATTTTTGAAGCAAATAACTACGGTAATCTATTAATTTGGCCGAAACACTAGAAACACTACATGCTTCCTAAGAAAGAAAATAAAATAGTGGAAAGATTATAAAAAGTGGGTGGCAAAACATCAAATAGAAATCACACAAAAAATTGTTTTGCATACAAAATAAATACATTATATTATAATATTAAATTTGACGATACAGACCGTGCCACACTGTTTGAAACAAGCTCTCCACAGGGGTGACGTTGGTGGAGAGCTGTGGAGCCCACGGTTGGTGTAGCGTCCACATACTGTTGTAAATAAGCTCTCCACATGTGGAATGCGTGTTTAAACGATGGATCCACACGCATACTATGCGCGTCCGTCCACAAAGTTTGTTGGAGGTCAAACGAATTTTGGTTTCAAACAAGTGTCTACACCAGTGATTCCCAAAGTGGTCAATTTAGACCAGTGATTCCCAAAGTGGTCTATTTAGACCCCCAGGGGTCTACGACAACTTGCAAGGGGTCTATGACAATTATAAAAAAATTATGTCCATGAGATGTAAACGTCCATGAGATGTAAATGGGGGTCCACGAAATGGTTAAACTAAATTGAAGCCGAATATTGAAACTCAAAACAAATAACAAAATCGTTGGCGACCTTTTTTTTTAGCTCATTTGGGGAAATTTGCTCAAATTGCACATACGATTTTCCCAAACGAGCTAAAAAAAAAGGTCGCCAAACGTTTCGACCGGCAAATTTACACAAAAAGGTCGACAACGAATTCTGCCTTTTTTATTTGGATTTTTTTTTGCCTGAAAAAAAAACTATTTTAGGAAAGCAGGGGGTCTATGCAAAAAAGAAGAAATTAGCAAAGGGTCTACGGGACAAAAAACTTTGAGAACCTCTGGTCTCCACAGTTTTAAACCGCCGCGCCGGTGGAGACCGATGTGGAGAGCTTGTTTAAAACAGTGTGGCACGGCTTTAACGTATAATTACTTAAGTTTGGTTTTGTGTTAGAAAATAAAGTAAAATGTAATTTTTGTGAAAGTTGAAAGTTTGATATTGAATTCCTGATCGACCTATACAAAACTTCACCCGCTGAATGAAAAACATTACAGTTTTGTGTGTGGACGCAGCCTAATCAAGTTTCCACGAAATTAATCATTAAAGTGTTCGCTTTCCTAACTTGGTGTATCATTTTGGAGAATATTTTTAAGAGAAAGAGGGAGAACAGAAATCAGAAAAGCTTCTTTGTTGAAGTTTCTAAGTTTGCGGCATTTACGTGCTTTCAAAGCTGAGGAGAACTTGGAACTTTTCACTTAAATTCTGAGCTGCGTGCCAGCAATACACTATTATTAACTTTATATCCCGCGCTGGTGGTGAACGTTGTAGCTATTTCGTTTAGGTACTGCTAGTTCAATGTATTGGCTATTCAATAAAATTTAACTTTGCCCTTTATGACCTTCAAATAATGAGAAAACCTTTATCATAAAAAAACATATCAATAATTGTAAATGAAGTAGGTAAATGTATTGAAGGGTGTAGTTTTGATTTCGTAAAACTTCATTAGTAATTATAATATAAACTCAATTGCTTAAATGGTTTTACATAGATATTTATTTATATGAAAATATAAATATTGGTGACAAATTTGTTTTTCCTTGCGAGTGCATCTTCAAACTAAACCTAGTCGCCATATAGTGTGTTGTTATAAAGACGTTTTAAGAAAAAAGAGCGAGAGAAACTATACAACGCAAATTTTGGGTTGTAGGCAAGAGAGGATAGATAATCACATTGTTCTATCCCGCTATAACTCTCGCGCCTCTTTTACATTCACACATCGTGACATGCACGCTTGTCGATTGTTTCTACTTCGAACATGGCCGCCTTTCAGTAATTGATTAATTTGGTCATGCCATTTCTTCCTTGGCCTTCCTCGACTAATTTTTCCATTCACACTACTTGTACATATCTTTTTATTCTTCACTCATCCATTCGTTCCATATGTCCAAACCATTTTAGTGACCCTTATTTGATTTTATTTATCACGCATTCATCCGCCTTACATTCCTTTCTTACTTCATCATTAGATATTCTATCATACATTGTTTTTCCGCACATTCTTCTTAGTGATCTCATTTCTACGGCATTTATCCTACTTTCATCCTTCTTCTGCCAACTTCAAGCTCCACTCCCATACATAAGTATCGGCACTAGAACTCCATTGTGCACTGCCATCTTTGCTTCAGTCGATATATTTCTATTTGCGGTAATGATTTTGATTGCACCATTTATTTTGTTTCCAGCTCCAACCCTTCTTTCGATATCTTTCTCCATTTTTCCATCTCTTGTAAACGTGTTATATAAATAAAATTCTCTGTACAACCAATTAAACAATCGCGTTCGTATTATAATTTAGGTAAATGTATGTATATAAGTGTTCAAAACTAAAACAAATATATATAATATTCGTAACGATTTGGTAAAGATTCTAATACGAAGACTGTAATCTTTAAATTGGAATATCCAGAGTACAGAGAAAAGAATACAAAAGTATAATATCACAACATAAGGATAAGCGGTTAAAATATACTTTACTCATGAAAGACTTTTAAAGGGAAGCATTTTCTCTTTGATAAGCGGAAATGAACAAGCAGAGTTGAGAAAAATATTCCGCAGAGTAATTTTCCTTTTACTTTGCTGCAAAAATAACTCATGTTTTCGTCGGTTTCTTTATTCTTCGTCCGTTACCATTTTCCAGAATAAAAGTTGAAAAAGTTGAATGTTTCAAGAAATGAATTCGATAGATTAAGAATTTTTATTTTTCTTATTAAGACAGTTTAAGGAATTTATTTCACTTGAGGCTATTGGAAAGATGTCGGTAGATTTTATCGGAAGAAATTTAAGCAAGTTTTGGTATTTTTAGTAGAGATTAACGGCATTAACATGATATTAAATCTTATATTTATAGGTGTTAAAGTAACTTGTTTGATAAGTAAATGTACTAAATTAATGGTTATTGTATTAATGAAATGGTGGAGTTGTGTTAAGTTGGGCAATACTCGTTAACAATCTTTGTTATGTGAATACAAGTTAATTAATTTGCATGTGAATGTGTCCAATGAGTATGTACGAGTAAGCCTTTTATTTCTCTGTATTTGGGTTTAAACTGATGTATTCGAATAACGTGTATTTTTGGTATGCCTTGAAAAACATTAAATTTAAATTTTAGAAAAGAAAGTAGATTTTTAATAATGCTAGAAACATAAGATAAAGAATTATAAATAGTTCATAAATTAAAGACTGGTATATTTAAAATTATTTGTTGGAAAGATGGTAAATGTTATTTATTGTTTCTTGAAGAATGATGTAAAACTCCATGTTAAATTATCAATATGTATGAAAAAACGATAGTTTTCGAGGAGTTTCGATAGTTTTCGAGGAGTTTCGATAATATTTATGTAGGATATGTTTTGACCTTCTAAGGCATTATCAAATGTACATTTTGATAATGCCTTAGAAGGGGGAAACATGTCATACATAAATATTATAATAAAACTCCTTGAAAACTATCGTTTTTTCATACATATTAATAATGTTAAATGTTATTTTGTTGTAGGTTGTAATTTACTTGGTATAACTTTGTATTATAATATTTACGTAATACATTTATCAAAGATTGACAATTATTGAAAACATAATTATATTCAATAATACAAATATAGAATCAACTTGTATTGGAAAGATTATAATGGTTACTCAAATAACATTTATAAAATACATATCAAAACAAACAAGTATTGCTTGAGTGATTAAAAAAACTGAATATAAATTAAAAATCGATTATTTGATCTATCACACAAAATGGTTCCAATGGTAGCGTCACCGTTGGTATTGTGGTTATGTAGTAAATGTAATTACGACGTTCCTGTGATGATTATTAAAAGGTTGCCAAGTTTAATATGTGCAGTATAATATGTATGACGTTACATGTATGTTACACATATTGTTATAATAAAATGATCAATGAAAATGAAAAAAAAACAATTGTTCTAAATTTCATTTACCAAATAATTTTTAACGGGGAGTAGGAGCATAGAGGAACTCCCACCGTTTACCCGAAGCTGTTATGGGACGCAGCGGCGCCTTATCATCAGCTTCGCTCATAAAAACTCTAGACCCGTCCTCCGTCCATGCGGGACTGATATTAAATGTAATTTTGAGCAAAACAAGAGAGACCCCATACCACATGATATTTTTTTAAATATTGAAGTGGTTGCCTCGTAATGCTGTGGTTTAAAAAATAATTGTGGCGCATTACCTTGGGTAGGGCAGCCAGGCACTGCTGCTTGACGTCCCACACGAGCTGGTCGCAGGGGAACTGCAGGTTCTTGTGCACGTTGAGCTCGGGCACGTGCACGCGCAGGGCCAGCCAGCCCTCGGGCGCGGGGCCCCCGCCCCCCTCCATCTCCCCCAGGACTATACCACCTTACATCTGAAACAATCACAAATATTCTTACGTAAGAAAAAAATAATCTCCAAATAACGCTTTCTTTGACGTGTTAAAAAACACACAAGTAGCGGTGTTGTGTAATCACTACACATTTCATACAAAAATTAAGTCGAATAGAGTGTGAGACAGTCGATTATTATTAACTCTTAACACTTCCATCTCTGGTCCAAATATGGATTAGATGGAGAAGATATAGAAGAAGAAGAGGGAGACCCCCACACGATGGTCTGATGACATAAGTAAAAATTCTGATGACTGGATTCAAAAGGCTTAAAATAGGAATATGTAGACACGTATTGAGAGGGCCTATGTCCAGTTGTGGACGACATCAGCTGTTTAAGTAAGTATTTACACTTCAATACGCGACAGTGCGACAAATTTGGAATATGCTTGATGGTATTGGTGATTTATTTCCGATTTTCGATAAAATTCTTCTGCTGTACCCAATAAGTATTTATAATTTCATAATTAATTATTTCGATCCACGTAACAAAGGAATACTAGCCTAAAAACATTATTCTATTATACGTACTTACAATAATAACAAATTTCTTTTGTATTCTATTTAATTTTAATTGGCACGTGTTATATATTAGATTTTGTTATTTTCTTTGAAATAATTTTCGTAAAGTTATATCTTAATTCAAATGATGAAGCCATTATAAATTCAATCAATGACGAGAAAAATTAAATAACAAGTTGGGAAAAACAACTTTTTTTTTATAAAAAAATTGTACTGAAAGTAAAATGTTATTCAATTCAGAATTAAAATTAATGGATTTTAGGCTTCTATGTAAAGGTAGCCTAAAATTTTTTTTTTCGTAAAAATCATTATTTTAAATATACTCGTATTTCTTTCATATCCTCGTGCTTAGATAAGGTTAGTGTGTTGCCCAGTAATATAATACTTCTTCTTCTTTTAGACCTTTGGTCTGTTCCTGTAATCAGGCTGGCCTCTCTTGGAAGGTCGACTACCAGCTATCCCTCTATCTCTTTGTTGGTCTTCCGGCAGGAATCTGATGCGCCATAGCGTGTAGGATTCTGGTGGGATCCATCCTCTACACGTGCGCATACCAGTAACTTCCGCGTTGTCTGCCCCATCTCACGACATCTTCCACCTTGCAGATTTCAATAATAATTTAATACAATACAGTTAAATAGTTGGGAGAAGTTACAAAATGAAAGGGCAGTTCTCAGAACTTTACGTCCGCATGATATTATTTTCCTGAAAGGACTAAATCTAAAGATTGAAACTTGAATTTACGAAACAAGGGCCATCAAATACCCTTAAGGCTGGCTTTATTAGAACCGAGCTAACCCTAAAACCATATTAGGGTAACCAACCAGAAAATTGAACTAATTCTGTCAAAACGTCGAAAGTTATTTCGAAATGAAAATTATTCTATTTATTTATTTATGTTTATATTTAAGCACGATGAAATATTGTATGGTGTTCTTCTACCGACCCTTATATATGGAAGCGAAGCATGGAACTGGCAAAAGAAGGATGAAAGTAGAATAAATGCAGTAGAAATGAGATCTCTTAGACGAATGTGTGGAAACTCTGAGTATTATAGTGTCGAATGAAAATATAAGTGAATGCGGTGCGAATGATCGTATTATGAACAAAAAAATGAAAGGATCATTAAGATGGTTTGGACATATGGAAAAAATGAATGAAGAAATAATGGTAAAAAAAATATATGTTAACGATGTAAATGGAACCAGAAATAGAGGAAGACCGAGGAAAACGTGGCACGATCAAATAAATCAAATATTAAATGTCGGCCATGTGAGAAGTCAGAGAAATCGACGCGCGTGCATGACACGATGTATGAATGCCTATGCCTACCTCTTCGGGGAGACGGCGTAATGGTTAGTTAGTTAGTGAGTTAGAAATATCGTAAATATAGTGAGATTTATTTTTCGTTCGAACTGAATTTTGTTTACGCTAAATGTTCGTGTAAATTTATTAAAGCACTTTAATAAAAAGTCTATTAGGGGAAAGCGTAAGTTTTTTTATGTCGTTTAGCCCGGCTCTCCTCATCCTAGAGGCTTCATTTTGCCAAGTACTTTCACGTGTAAATAGTTCGTACGTAATCCTCGTATAGGTAGTCCTGAATATTTAATAAGATTTGAGCGCTTATGATGTAGAATTTCCTAAATGCGAGTTAAGCACGTTCATTAAGTAAATTTACATTTACAAGTTTCACATTTATTTACATTTCGAATAGAAATCAAATTTGAATATTTTTTACTTTACTTTTACGTTCTTTACAAGGATTTTTTTTTTTTTTTAGAATTGTGTGAATTATTTGGCGCTGATAAATCACCTTATTTAAATACGCGCGCAAGGAGTAATAAGGGACGTTTTAGAAATTCGAGGGGCGTACTATTTCTCGAAAGCTCAATATTTATTTTGTCTGTAAATCTAATCGAAAGCGAACGTAAATTTTAGGTTCGTTATTTACGTTACGTTCGGAGGTGCAAATTACGTAGAACTAGACACTCGGAGAGATTTACATACAACTTTGCAGTCCGTTAGAGGTGTACACTCTACAGGGTACACTTCATCAGGAATTCTGAAGTGGCGGAGGGTAGGACCGCTCTACCCCGAAATGATGGTTGTCAAATCAGCAATTTCTTTTTCTTCGTAGCACGTAGCGAATTGCTACGAACTAACTTAAACTGAAGTGGAAGTGTGGGCGGAATAACAAAACATTTTCAACTAGAATTAGAAACAAAGAGTTTTCCAGGTACACGAATATATTATATTTCACGAATATTATTTTATTTGTCTTTTTCATTTTTTATATACTTTGTATATACAACACTTAGTTTAAAAAAAATAAAATTATATATCAGACATGTTTCGGACAACCCGCTCCTTCCTCAGTGATAGTATAAAGATATTTAAAATATTATAAAATTGTTTACAAATATAATCAGTTTTGACAGATGTTATAAAGATATATAATTTCAAGAAATCTTTATAACATCTGTCAAAACTGATCATATTTGTAAACAATTTTATAATATTTGGTTTTTTTTAATGTATACAAATACTTGTAGACAAATACTTGATTTTACCCTTTACATATCATCTTAATAGATGGCGCTAGTGTAGATTGACCTAAAAAATGTGAAGTGTTCTTAACATAGTTGCCGACGTGGTGGTTGTACGAAGGGCGGAATGGGGAATGTTGTTAACATAAAGCGATCGCTTAACCTACTACATAAGTCCTGTAAACGCCATACTACCATATTCTGTTTAAAAAAAAAACAATTTCCATCTTTGTCTCTATTGAGATACAATTAATCCTTAAATTTTTTTTATAATATTTTAAATATCTTTATAATATCACAGAGGAAGGACCGGATTGTCCGAAATATGTCTGATATTAATTTTTTTTTTAAAGCTAGTGTTGTATATAAAAAAGTATATAAAAAATAAATAGACAAATAAAACATCTACAGCACAAAGTATGGCGAACGTAGAAGAAATATATTTTTATTTTTAATTTTTATGCTTCAATCCTAGGGATTGGTTTGCAGCAAAGTCTCGTTGTTCTTGGGGTTAGTCACTTGGGCTTTGGTAGTTTCCCGTTGCTTTTTACGTTATTTGAACCCAATTACTGTATACAATTGTGATTTGAAGCTTGTCTACCTCCATTTTTTTTGTCACGAGAATTCTACTGGACCAAATACAGCGTGTTTTTTCGTACTGTCATCACCGGGAATCGAATCCGGGAACTTCAGTGTGGCAGTCATAGCTGTTGCCACTCAACCACGAAGGTCGTATTATTAAGAATACTATATTAGTGCAGAATAAAGAATTTTAACTGTGTGCTTTTAATGAAAAAGATTTTTCATAATTAAGATGAATGGAACAAAAATTTATATTCTAAAAGAGATAAAAGAACCGAGGATATACTCGTATATCATAAAGCGAAAAAAAAAGTTCCAAGTAAGATGTAAATAAAAACAGTGTTTATTTTTGTTGTTATCTTAACTGAAATATTCTTACTATAAGTGAAAATAGCCAGAAATACATAGTGACGTTACATTTATTTAATTATGAATAAGCTTTTGCTGAAGGCCACAATTAAATTGTCGACACCAGAGGAATGTTCTTGACAAGAAAAACCGTTTGGAGACCCATTGAGTAATGGACCTCAAACAAATACCCAAAAAAGGGTCGGTTGAAGATATGAAGATGCTGAATCTTACGGGTATTAACATCTAAAAAATGACAATTAAATGTCATCGAATTTATTTTAAATTAAATGAAATATGATAAATTCAATATTTTTGGCGTACTCTATCAGCGACGTTTCGAATATTTTGTTTCAGTCTTCAACTTCAGGGAAATTGTTTGAACAATATTACTAATTCTGAAGATGGAGACAGAAACGATCTCCGAAACGTCAGTAGAACAGGACATGACGAGACAATGACAAAAGAAAGATATAAAAAAAATATGTTTAAATGGTCATGTATGACAACTATAGGCAATTTTTTTAAGTGAATTGATTTAAATTAAATTTATTCCTGATTTGGATAAAAAATGGTTATCGAGATTTTGCAAGTACTTCGTTTTATTTACTTATTTGCTTTATAGTGTTGATCGGTTTCGGCAACTTTGTACACATATATTAAATTAAGCACCACCCAAAGCTGCCTAAACCAATTATAAACATCTAGAAAAAAAATTATATATATATAATTATATAATTATATATATATATATATATATATAAAAAAATTATTGAATGTCGGCCATGTGAGGAGTCAGAGAAATCGACGCGCGTGCATGACACGATGTATGAATGTTGAGGAAGCGAGAGAAATATGTCAGGAAAGAAAGGTGTGGCAGTCCATTCTTTCTGCCTACCCCTTCGGGGAGACGGCGTGATGGTTAGTTAGTTAGTTAGTTATATATATATATATATATATATATATATATATATATATATATATATATATATATATATATATATATATATATATATATATATATATATATATATATATATATATATATATATATATATATATATATATATATATATATATATATATATATATATATATATATATATATATATATATATATATATATATATATATAAAATAAACTTCCGTAAATCTCAACCAACATTCGTACTTACAATAAAACACATTTAATTCAGATATTGTGTGACACAAACAAACTGACATATGTTAATGTTGCCATTGTAAGTACTTTGTTATCACAACAGTCCGCTTGCAAAGCACGTTTGGAATGAATTGCGAGTCTAACGGATAAGCTTTTTTACACAAAATGAAATAATTTATTATTCATAGACCCACGAAACATACACGTCATGGTAATCTTGATACAAAGAGAAACTAAATCTTCATAATCTTAAAATTTAGGGCATGCTCCTTTCGTGTCGTTAATCTAGATTTCCTGCCAAGGGTATCTTGCGTGCCTAGAAGAAGGGAGGATTTATTTTGAAGAATTTTGAGCCATTTGCGTGAAAACTATTGAAGCTATGTTTGTTCGCTAACGATGACGCTATAAGTAATACCACGACTCAATAATATACAAATATTTTAAAATTAATTTACATAATTTTTTACAAATATTTAATATCATAAAAATATTATATAATCGTAAAAATTATTTAAAATCATTCCATTTCCATAATAATCACATAATATGGACGGAAGTTTTCGAGAAGTTCTATTATATTCCATAAAGAATTATTTAAATTCACGGGAATGCAATAATTGATATTACCTATATGTTTTGATAAAAATACACATTTTTGTACAATATTTAGTCAAATTTCATTTTGCAATATCATACACCATTCGAAATTTGAAAATGCATATTATGTTCTTGGATCTTGGATATTGTCTTTTCGGGAGTACCAGCCCGAAGGCTATTGCTCCCCCACATGTTGGAAATTTCTTTCTTGGAGATGAAGTTGGATATTGTTGGATGGTGAGAGAAGGGTTACTTGGGGGATGTAGTGGGTTGTGTCCGACATTTGGACCTGACTACTCGGTTAGGGAGGAGTGTGGAGGGGATGGGGATGACCTTGGAAAGGGGCCGAGGTCTTGGGTGGAGACCAAGGGACGGTGACAGGGAGTGGCCTTGGGTGGGGGCCGGTTGGTCCTGGATATGGAACCAAGTGGGACAAGAGTGGCCTTGGGCGTGGGCCTGTGGTCTTGGGTGGGGACCGATAATGCAATGGGGTTGAGGTACAGGATGGGATAAGGATGGTGGAAAGGAAAGGTTTAGGCATGAAGCGTTAGGAGTAAACAGCGGGTCGGCAGCGATGTGCGGCGGCGGGGCAGGAGGAGGCGGCAGGACAGGGAGAGGCTGCAGTGCAGGAGGAGGCGGCGTCGACGGCGGCAGGAGAAGCAAGGGATGGAGGCGTTCAAGGAACGCCAGCAGACTTGGAGATGGCAGCGGGTCAGGAAGATGGTAACAACGGCAAAATGGAGAGTGAGTGATTACGATGGTCAGGAACTGTGGCGGCGGCATCGGAGGTAAAAGCATATTCAGGCAGAGGTTGTCATTTTAATTGGCTGGCTGATGGGAAGGCGTGCAGAGCGATGTACAATTTGAGTATGAGAGTGTGCACCAATAAAAAACAATAAACCACACATGATGATGCATATACTTGTATATGGAGCTGTTTTTAATCTTAAAGGATTGCCAAAATGCAGAAATTTTAATTTTTTGGGAGAAGCTTCAAATGACAGCCGCCCGTGGGCGCCATTTTGAAACTGCATATTATGTAATAAAACTACTAGAAAAGACACGTTTCTATCAATATTCATAACTTAACATGGAATTTACAAAATTGTTATAAGAATCATCTGTTCAAAATAATGCGACTGTGTTTCACACTCAGTTATATTTAAACAAATTAAAAAAAAACAATTTGAATAGATGGATGTTGTAATCTTTTTAAACTAATAAATATTTTTACCATTAAAAAAACCTACGACTTTCTTACGTTAAAATGTTATTGCTATGTTATACTTGATTTAGTTTAATTCTACTTGGTTTTAAGGCTTCGATCGGTTTCGGCAGTTTGCTGCCATCTTGTGGCACCAAAAAATGCCAGCGTGCTATCGAAACCGGTCGAACACACAAAATCAAGTGGAATTAAATTATTGTATAATAAAATTATAATATAAAGTAAATTATAATAAAAATATATTTACATTACATTCTTCTATAAAGAAAATACAATTAACAACATTAATGCTTAAATATTATAATGGTTTGGACTGTTCATGTAACGGTTGGAGGACCTTTTAAACTATTAAACTGGTTCACTTTTTCACATTAAAACTCCTCCAGAATTAAGTTGACCTCCTCGCTTTAAGTGTATCTACATCCATAGGAGTAACTTGTGTAAATAAAGAATGAGAGATTTGTTTTCAAAGTTTCTTCTTATCCTAAAAGCAGACTAGGTGGCCCTTTAGGGCGTAATCTCCGTCATTCGAAAAGCCAACATAGAGTCAAGGCCAGTCCTCTTAAGAAATTGCCGCTCTAAAAGTCACATTTGTTTTAAAAATTTAAATAATGAATTACACTGTCTTTCCTACACATACGTACATACATTTGGGTGAATTTTTGACAAATATTGTGATCAAGTTCACGTTGACAATTTGTTTGTTACTAGATATAAATTTATTTATATCTATTTATTGTTTTTCGAAAAATGATGTAAAACCTTGTATTATATTACAATGTTTTAAAAATATTTGTTTCATAAATCGCAAACTATTAACAGTTAAACAAAATAATAAGTTGTCCATTGTTTAGGCCGAAACACGATGATACTTTAACATTATAAGCTGTTAAATTAAAAACAATTGTTTTATGTATCACAACTGTATTTTTGTTTTACGCGACAGCTGTTTCGTCAACCTATGTGTTACAATTATAACACCTATAAGATTGTAACACCTGATAATGTCAACATAGGTTGATAAAACAACTGTCGCGTTAAATAAAAATACAATTGTGATAGGTAAATAAAACAAAGTTTTTTTAACCCTTAACGTACCGTGTTCAAAACAAAACGCTCGCTCCCATGTGGTAAGTTCAGTTTACCGCTAACTTTATCTAAATATCAAGCATATGACTAGATGAATCAAAATTTAATTTATGTCATCTTGTAGGGAATTTCATTAGGAATAGATCGATATCTATAACATACATGGATTATTTGAAAAACATATCATTATTAATTTTTTTCTGGAACCATGCGATTTCTGATATGTAATGCGTCACAGCATACCGGCGACTGGACATCGGGTCGGGTCGGGTCGAAACTTGTCTGCGCGCCGCGGCCGGCGGAGCGAGGATAAAGGCACCTAGGCAAAATGTATAGTACGTTCAAGACAACGAGTACGTATTAATATTTGTCCCTTTTGGTAAAGTGTTAATATTTTCACAGTTCTGATATTATTAAGTTGCGTCCTGCGTTTCCGTCCACAGTGGTATTATTACGTACATATTGAAAAGGTCAAAGATATAATTTATAATACGTTCAAAACAGCGAGTAAGTATTTGTCACTTTTGATAAAGTTGTAAATATTAGCAAAACAAATTCTACCTTAACACGAATGAAGGTGAGGGCAGTCTTAGAAAATATTTTTTTTTGGGATGAAGGAAGTAATTTTTTGCTTTTTTTTTATTACGAAATATTGAAAACACTTCAATGGAGGATTACAATTTTTTTTAATAATATTAGGGTCCATAGGTTTTAAGAAAATCAACTTTAAATTGGCAGTGGAAACTCAATTTACCACATGGCAACGCGACGGTTAATTTAACAGTTTATCAAAATAATAAGTCGTTAAATCTCAATATGTTTAAAAAATATATAATAATATTTTCAAAAAACTTTTTTACATATTTCACAAACATTTTTCGGACTGAACATGTCCTACTTCAGAGTAAAAAAAAATAACTAGATGTTTTTCAAACATTATTCAAATGTGAATGATAACAAATCACTAATTGATAAACATGTTTTAAAACTGTAACAGTCGGCTCATCGAGCTAGCTTTCTCAAGATAATTATTATAGATTATTTAATATACAGGAAAGGAAGCAAAAAGTTACCCGTATATGGTATTCTAATTCCAGGTTGATCAGATATAACATTTTTAATATGACGAAGAATTTAAATAAGACATTTATCATTACATAAACAAAATAATAATCATGGCATAAGTTAGCCCATCAAATAAAAAGATTTTTTGTTATACGTATTTTTTTAAAGATAGATTTTTAGATAATCTAAAGAGCTCCAGGATATCGTTGGCTGATGAAAAAGGGAGCAGTAGGAATGGAAATATATCCGCAGAAAGAATACAAGATAAAAGCGGAAAATAGGGAAGTCAAGTGATAAAGGCGTTGAAAACACAGAAAAGAAAACAAGTTTGTGAATCCGTATACCTTATCCGCTGATAGGAATGAAAATTAGAGTGAAAATCCCTTTCTTGGGAAAAGGATTGTTTAACACGGCAAAAATAAACAACAATTTTATTTTGGGAAATTTAGTGGAATGAATGCTCGCCTTTTTCAAAAGAGACATTTTTATTACTACACTTTGGAAATTGTAAAATATTGTCGTTTATTATCCACTAAAATATTAAAAATCACGACATATTTCGCATAAGGCCATGATAAAAAACTAAACAAAGAAAGACTAATAAAAAACGCATTTAAAAATCGAAGGAACAATACATTTGAATTAAAAACAAAAAAATATGGACTAATTGCTTGTACTAATAATTATATTTTATCAGTTAAAGGCGGGCCACACTGTGGATAAACATCGGTTGTATAGGACTTCTATTTCATTCTACGCCGGGTAAAATAATGCGAGGAAGAGAGATAAACGTACCATGTTTGGTTGTGCATGTTTGTTTGTTGCACATGGTACGTTTATCTCTCTTCCTCGCATTATTTTACCCGGCGTAGAATGAGATAGATAACTGTTTGAATAAACACGAATCCCTATGGATTTCACGTGTTTATGCGGTTTGTTTATCAGTGTGGCCCGCACTTTAGAACTAAAAAATTATTTTAAACAATAATAATAGATAATAATTAAACGATAATATAAAATTGTAATTTGGAAAAAAACATACATTTGAAAAGACATTAGTCATAGATTCAGTTGCATAGATATTAAGAAATGATTATTTTGCGAACGATTGGGAATAGGAGCTTGGAAGACTGTAATTTTGATATAATTTTGATGTAATTTTGAAATAATTTTGACGTAGGAACAGATACACATCGCACCGTGAGTGTTAAACCGAAACAAGTGCAAATATACAGTTTGGAGATATGGGAGTTTAAAGACTTCATATTGCTTGGAAAAACTGTTTTTTTTTAATAAACCAATGATTTTCAGTTTAAAGTAATATACCTATAAACCGAAAATCATAGCTTTATTTAAAAAAAAAAAACAGTTTTTCCAAGCAATATGAAGTCTTTAAACTCGCATATCTCCAAACTGTATATTTGCACTTGTTTCAGTTTAGTTTTACACTCACGGTGCGACATAAAGGTTCGAAAAATCACGAAAATTTGACATTTTACATATAATGTTTATTATTGTATATATGATGTCAACATAGGTTAATGAACCAGCTGTCGCGAAAAAATCAAAATACAATTGTGATACATAAAACAATTTTTTTTAAATTAAAAAGTTTATAATGTGAAAGTATAAAGTGTTTCGGCCAAAACAATGGACTATTTAAAAAAAATTAACTAAATTACAGTCGTACCAATAAATTAATCGAAAGCTCACATTTGGAAGTTTTTAATTACTTCTAAAAATAATTTATAAAAACATCCTTTGCAAAAACAATTTATAATCTAATTTAAGATGAATGGTAAGTTTTCGAATTAAAAATGGAGCTAAAAATGAGCATATCAGAGAAAGCCTAAAAGTCGCCTCCATAGCGGAAAAGGCTATGAAACGTCGCACTTACGTGGATTGTTAAGAATTAGCCGGTCATAAGTCAAATTTCAAAATCGATGTTAAAAATACCAAAAAAATCCTAGATCCAAAGAAATGTCCCAGTAACAATAATTGACCATCCCCAACCACGAACCTTTGACCGTGTGCGCGCGCAGGTGGTTGAAACTTGTCCGCCTAACGAAGTGCGCGTCGTCATAGTTCTTAGCGCTCTCAGTGTAAACATTAAACAAGGAAAATTTCGCCTTGTCCACCTAATATTTCGAAGTTATCGTTATGGATTCGAATAATTCAGGTAATAATCAATATTTGTTGATGTGTTTAACATACTTTAAAAGTTATTTTATATTATTTGTAGAACTTCAAAAAAAGGTGGTCTAGTAATGAAATTTTTACTTAATTTTCAAGTTTACAAGACATTTTGTTATATTATCGCGTCCTATCGCGTAATGTTTGTTCCTGTACTGTATATTTCTTATATTTGACTAATTAATGACATAAAATTTGGCTGCGGATAGCTGCGGTTGACCAAATTACAGTTATTTTTTTTAAAAGGATGACATCACTTTTTTTTAACATTTTTTTCTTAAAATGTAATAAAGTATGATTTTCTCAATTTTAGGTATATCTGGTACATCGAGTACAAAAACCGTAAGCCGTAAATATCTTTACGATCAAATGCAGCAGCAAGATTTACCTAATTTAGATGAAAAAATTAAATATCTAAAAAATCACCTATTGTCCTGTTGTGGTGACACTCCAGATAATCTAAGCAGTTTCAAACAAAGATTTGCATATTTTAAAACATCAATGAAAGAAAAATGGTCGAAAGCCCATAGAAAAGAAGCAATGTTTCTTAAAACTAATGAAAAGTGGTTAGGAGGAACATTTGAACTTTCAGCAAACAAGCAAACTCGACCAGGTTGGCCTTCTAAAGCATTTGAAGATTCTAGTGAGAAGACTAAAAAAAAAAAACGGAGGAAATACCTTATTCGCTTAATAAAGAAGTAATCGTTCATGCAGCGCAAACAACATTACAGGCTCGAGGAAAAGGGGATGCTTCGAAAATACTACGGAAATATAACGATTTGATGAATATGCCATGGCAACTGCGAAATTGTATGTCGAGTTATATAGTTGGCACCCAATGTCTCCGACCTTGCATAAAATATTAATTCATGGTGCAGCTGTAATTGAAAATGCCTTATTACCCATAGGACAGTTGTCGGAAGAGGCAGCAGAAGCCAGAAATAAGCACTTTCGATTATACCGCGAAAACTACGCAAGAAAGTTCTCGAGAGAGGAATGTAACCTTGATATATATAATAGATTATTATCGATTTCAGATCCACTATTAAGTAGCATGAAACAAACAAAAAAAAAACGATCAAACCAGGTTAATTTTGCCCTGAAACAATGAATATGTTACTACCAGCTGTACCGAATACCGAATCCGATATTTCAGACATGGATTAAAATTTGTCCATAAATGTATAAACATATTTAAAATACTTATTTGCACGAAAATTATTAATCTGTAACTAGATTTTTTTTTTGTTTGTAAAATTTGTGTAAAAAAATTTTTTTCCTCGAGATTTAGTATTTCTTTATATTTTTGGCTGAGAAAAAATTTTTTTTTTTACTAAGGACAATTTTTTACGATAATATTTATGATTTGAAGTCAAAATACACCGTAAAATAATTTTGACCGCCTAAATCATTCAAATCCACCTATGTGCGTCGTCTGCGGTGGTACGGCCATATGAGCAGGAGGGACGATGAATACATCGTCCGCAAGCCTCTGATACTGTAAGATGGAAGGAGTGGACCGGTTCGGCCTCCTGCAACGTGGTGTCCACAGTTAGGAACGACCTGAGGGCGCTGGGACTGGACAGCCAGATGACCCAGGATCGCGGAACATAGGGGAGCCATTTTAGAAGAACCGACCCCAAATAACTTGAAATGGTTAGGCAAAAGATTAAGATAAATTGTCGAATCATCAGAAAGCAAAATTTAAGTAGAATTTAATTTATTTTGTTTATTTTAAACTTGCGTTAAAATAATTACTTAAAAACAATCTCTTTCCAAAGTAAACAAAAATGTTATTCGATAATTGAATTCAGAAGCACAGAAGTGTTGACACTGTTTTACTCAAGCTCTGCGAAAGGCAGATATTTGAAGGGAGAAGTGTTTTCTGGACAAAAGAACGTGAATTTCTCAAGGGCCGCACGCGCCCTACATCTCGCCCTAGAGAATTACTGAGGAACAAATTTTCAAGGGATTTCAGCTCCTCTGAATGAAGTAATGAGAATCCAACGAAGCATGTTCAACATAATCATTATATATTTACATACAACGTACATACAATGCACTATTTTCATTTGGGTATTTTACAAAATTGATGTAATAATTAGTGAAATTAAAAATTATTTAATCTCTAAAATATTATAAGTAACTAACTAACCATCACGCAGTTTTTCCAGAGGGACAAATGGAGAGAATGGACCGCTATAGTGTTCTGTCGTGACATATCTTTCTAGATACCTCTACATTCTTACATCGTTACATGCACGCTCGTCGATTTTTCCGGCTTCGAATGTGGCAACCTTTTAGAATTTGATTAATTTGGTCGTGCCATGCTTCTCATTTTACTAACACTGCTTGTACACGTCGTCCTCGTCCATTCATTCCATACGTCCAAACAAGTAATCCATTTTTAATTTTACTTGTGATGCAATTATTTGCCTTACATTTCTTCGTTATTTTGTCGTCATAATACATCGAACAAGGATAAATGAGAAAGATCAAAATATTTTTGATTATTTTTCTTTTGAATACTGTTAATTTATTTGAGAAATGTTTTCAAAGAGAATTATTTCAATGCTCTTCTTAGCGAGATTACAATCAATAATATTTGCTTAACCCTTAACGTACCGTGTTCAAAACAAAACGCTCGCTCCCATGTGGTAAGTTCAGTTTACCGCTAACTTTATCTAAATATCAAGCATATGACTAGATGAATCAAAATTTAATTTATGTCATCTTGTAGGGAATTTCATTAGGAATAGATCGATATCTATAACATACATGGATTATTTGAAAAACATATCATTATTAATTTTTTTCTGGAACCATGCGATTTCTGATATGTAATGCGTCACAGCATACGGGCGACTAAACATCGGGTATAAACTTGTCTGCGCGCCGCGGCCGGCGGGGCGAAGATAAAGGCACCTAGGCAAAATGTATAGTACGTTCAAGACAACGAGTACGTATTAATATTTGTCCCTTTTGGTAAAGTGTTAATATTTTCACAGTTCTGATATTATTAACTTACGTGCTGCGTTTTCATCCAGTCGGTATTATTACGTACCTATTGAAAAGGTCAAAGATATAATTTATAATACGTTCAAAACAGCGAGTAAGTATTTGTCACTTTTGATAAAGTTGTAAATATTAGCAAAACAAATTCTACCTTAACACGAATGAAGGTGAGGGCAGTCTTAGAAAATATTTTTTTTGGGATGAAGGAAGTAATTTTTTGCTTTTTTTTTTATTACGAAATATTGAGAACACTTCAATGGAGGATTACAATTTTTTTTATAATATTAGGGTCCATAGGTTTTAAGAAAATCAACTTTAAATTGGCAGTGGAAACTCAATTGACCACATGGCAACGCGACGGTTAAGCTGTAGAAGACATACGAAATGTAAATATGTATATGTTAAAATATATAAAATGTAAAGATGATGTTAAGATGTATAAAAGTATGAACCAACAACAACAAACCATCACGCCGTTTCCCCGAAGGGATGGGCAGAGAGAATTGACCCTACACTACTCTATCCTGACACACCTCTCTAGATTCCTCCACATTCATACAGTGAGTCATACACGCACGTCGATTCTTCCGGCTTCTGACATGACCAACCTTTTAAATTTGATTAATTTGGTCATGTCATGTTTTCCTCGGTCTACCTCGACTCCGTACTCCATTTACATCGTTAACGTACTTTCAAAACCATTCTTTCTTCACCCATGCGCTCCATATGTCCGAACAAACGCAGAGATCCTTTCATAATATCTTCTTTCACTCTACATTCCTTTCTAATATCAGCATTTGAGATTCTGCCGTACATCGTTCTACCACACATACGTCTTAGGGACCGCATTTATTCTGCTCTCATCTTTCTTCTGCCAGTTCCATACATAAGGGTTGGGACCAGAACTCTATTGCGAACGGCCATTTTCGCTTTCCTTGATAAATTCTTGTTTCCAATAACTATTTTTAAAGCTCCATCCACTCTGTTACCCGCACCAACCCTTCTTTCAACATCACTGTTCGTTCGGCCATCTGCTGTGTTCCATCTGTTCCAAGTTCTCTTCATTCACACTTATATTACAAATTGTCATTTGCTCTTCCCTTTCAAAAACTAACAGCTTTGACTTTCCGACATTCATCATTAAATCGTTCGACTTGCATACCACATACATTTTTGACAACAAGACTTGTAATTCGTCCGCACTATCCGCAACGAGAACGGCATCGTCCGCGTAAAGCAGACAATTTACAGACAGATCACTCATCATGAACTCATCCGCCCTATCTCCAAACTATAATAGTGTACTACCTACTACAATTAAATACATATTACTACAATACTTTGACAAAAAATACTGTATTTTAAATAAATAATATTAATACGTTAGATTCGTCTACGATATTGTTAGTTTAAGTCGACATTACACATGTTTCAAAAAAGAAATTTGCGAAAAACGACATTTTGAGTTTACGCGTTTATCCACATTAGGCATGGCGCCAAAGAGTAGTAGGTACTTAGCAGCGTTTAGAAGGCGTAGGTACCCAATGGAACCTTACACAGTAAAAGGACAAGCATTTTCCCCGTGTCAAATAGGCATGTGCTTACTTTGGAGTAAATATTTAAAACACGCAGCGGAAAAGGACGTCGCATCGTTCGCATATTTAACATGGCAGGAATCCTTTCCGTACAATAGTCAAATAAAGAACGTTTCCAGGCTTTGTTACGTTTGAACAAACGTTTGTTTTGTGTTGCGTCATACGCGCACCATCGCCATTTAACCCTTAACGTACCGTGTTCAAAACAAAACGCTTGCTCCCATGTGGTAAGTTCAGTTTACCGCTAACTTTATCTAAATATCAAGCATATGACTAGATGAATCAAAATTTAATTTATGTCATCTTGTAGGGAATTTCATTAGGAATAGATCGATATCTATAACATACATGGATTATTTGAAAAACATATCATTATTAATTTTTTTCTGGAACCATGCGATTTCTGATATGTAATGCGTCACAGCACACGAACGACTAAACATCAGGTATAAACTTGTCTGCGCGCCGCGGCCGGCGGGGCGAAGATAAAGGCACCTAGGCAAAATGTATAGTACGTTCAAGACAACGAGTACGTATTAATATTTGTCCCTTTTGGTAAAGTGTTAATATTTTCACAGTTCTGATATTATTAACTTACGTGCTGCGTTTTCATCCAGTCGGTATTATTACGTACCTATTGAAAAGGTCAAAGATATAATTTATAATACGTTCAAAACAGCGAGTAAGTATTTGTCACTTTTGATAAAGTTGTAAATATTAGCAAAACAAATTCTACCTTAACACGAATGAAGGTGAGGGCAGTTTTAGAAAATATTTTTTTTTGGGATGAAGGAAGTAATTTTTTGCTTTTTTTTTATTACGAATTATTGAGAACACTTCAATGGAGGATTACAATTTTTTTTATAATATTAGGGTCCATAGGTTTTAAGAAAATCAACTTTAAATTGGCAGTGGAAACTCAATTGACCACATGGCAACGCGACGGTTAAATGGCTAAAACAACACGGCCACAAAAATATCAGAGGTGAGACATTTTGTATTCGCCAAAATGTGAGTAAATTCATTGTTTTATTATCACTGTTAAATTTGATATTCATAAATAGGAATACTAATGTCAGTAAACTAACATTACAACACCAAGACATTAAAACAGTAACGTGTTATCATGTACAATTTTCCAATGTTCCATTAATAAATTACTATGACAGCCTTTTTGTCTCATTTCTTAGCCTCATAGATATTTTGTATTCGCCAAAATACCCGAGTAAATTAATTGTTTTATAACTTACTAACTAACTAACCATCACGCCGTTCTCTTCCGACATTCATATTCACACTCCACATTCATCTGGTAATCAAACATGTTGAGAAAAATAAACTCAAAAGTGGAAAAAAAAACAGTGTTTTAATTCATAAAAACTCGTCATTAACTCGTCATTGTGGAATTCCACAGTGTTAACGCCTGAAGTTTATCTAAAATTGAAAAAATAATCCAATATAAAATATTTCACTTAAATGTAATATTTTTTTTCAAAATATGTAAAAAAAAATCCGGTTAATATGAGAAACTTGTCATTAAAAACAACACGCAGAGGATAAATTTTAAATTATTGTATTTAAATTGGTAAGAAGTAAAAATAAAAGATTTTAGAAGATTACAACGCTACTTTGCATTTCTAGGAAAAGCCGTCAACACAGAGGTAATCTTTAAAACAAAGTACCATGAATTTATCGCGGTTAACAGCAAGGAAAATGTATTGGCGTAGATATTTCGCGTCCAAATTATCTCAGCAATAAATAATCTTGCAGGATATGCGGACATTTTCTTATTTCTGATTTGGCGGCAAAGGAATGGGTCATTTGTTAAAGGCGCGACATTGCGGACGACAGCCGGAACGAAAAGTACTTAACGATCGTCCCGAGGGTGGTATTACGAAACGCTTCTTGCTCAAAACTTAAAGCTTAATACTCAATGCTCAAGCTTTAATAACCTCACATTTTCAGAAAGACAGGATATTATGTCACATTTATCAAAAACGTATATTTTTTATAAGATTACACCAATAACATTAATAAAAATAGTAAATTATGAAAAGAAAAGATCATTTACCAATTACATGGTTTTAATAACTACCAACTGGGGTTATCCGTTCTAGTAAAATTATATGAAAATACCCAAAAGCTAGCTTTAAAACCTTCTTAAATATTTATAAGAATTTATTGATTTGGTAATGCTCTAGCAAAGCCAAACATCTAACTCACATAAAACATAATATGTCTTCATGAAAAAAGACGTTTTAAACATAGTAAGAAACTTGACTTCTATTTTTGTGAGACCAATTTGGTTAAATAATTAAAAAATAATATTGGTTTAAAAATAATCATGTAAAATGAGCATAAGAAAAATTCAATTTCGAATTTAAACCATTATCAAATAGCAAGATAACTTATCTTATAATAATAATAAAATCTTTATACGTTAAAATTCTTCACTAAGGAGTCACCGACCCCTAGACGACCACCACCAGAACGTCGCTAAAATTCTTATAAATTCACAATCGCCCTTCAAGATGGCGTCAGCGTCTCTGCAAAAGCATCTCTGTCCTGCGCCACTTGGAACAGGTTCTGTATTTTTGACATTCCTGTCCATTATTTTATGTTCCGCAGCCAGGACAACTGTCTTATACCAACTCCCCGACGTCCCTCCACTTTACCCATTAAAATCAATCGAAGAAGTTGGTCCTTTTCTCACCTTAGCACATTTACACTAACTTTCACACTCGACAACAGCTCTCTATTGGTCTCGCTCTATGTAGTACGTCTGCATTACTGACCCTATCGGTACACGATATACGGAGCATTCTGCGGTATATCCACATCTCAAACGCCTCCAACCGGCTCATTACATTCACTTTTAGAGTCCAGGTTTCGTAGCCATATACTAGAACAGACTATAAATGACTGAAAAAAAAACAATGACTATCTATATATAATATTATTATTGGTAAAATAGTATGAGCATGAACAATATATGACTAAGTAGTTTTTCGGCTAAAATATACGAAATTAAATAAAATTACTTAGTAGATATGAATCTACAAACTAAATTATATCCCTCAAAAAGAAATAGTATTCTGAATTGTAGAAATGTAAGACCCAAATTGAACAAAGAACAATGAGACCTGATCACGATGTAGAAATGAAATAAAACTTGAGAAATGAGCGGTAATTCGACCCTCGGAGTTCTAGAAGGAATCTAATTTTATATCTTGAAAATCTAAAAGACACTCGCATTAACCCCTATAGTGCGGATGCCTTCATTTGCAGTGTAAAAAATTGTTTTGAACTGCTGAAGACTACATTTGCAGCTCATTTACTGATTGAACTGATTTATTATTTATTGTTTCTTGAACAATGATGTAAAACTCCATATTAAATAATTAATACGAATGAAAACGTCAGTTTTCTAGAAGTTTTATTATATTTCATGGGAATGACATGTTTCGCACTTCTATGCATTATCAAATGTTTGATAATGCCTAAGAAGGGCAAACATGTCATTCCCATAAAATATAAAAATATTTCTAGAAAACTGACGTTTTCATTAGTATCAATTAACTGATTTATTGTTCCTTGAACAATGTAAAACTCCATATAAAATAATAAATACGAATGAGAACGTCTCTTTTCTAGAAATTTTATTATAAATATTTGATAATGCCTTAAACAGGTGAAACGTGTCATTCCTATAAATTATAAGAAACATTCAAGAAAACAGACGTTTTCATGAGTATTAATTAAGATGAAATTGGATTATCTGTCTGAGCTGCAAATGTAGTGTGAGGCATTTCGAGATCAAATTGTTTTTATACTGCAAATGAAGCCATCCGTACAATTGGGGTTAATCCCATAGTGATCTACTTTGAGAAAAGAACTTGTGGCTCGTGGCACTGTATACAGATGTAAATTGTATTATATATGTATTCGTGTATCATTGTTGTGTTGCCATATTGTGTTATAGACTCAGCATTAACCGACGTTGCAGGGTGAAATGTGAAACGTATCGAAGTTTACCGTCTTTGAATTATTTCTGAGAAGTGCATTGTTCAAAAATCAAATAGAAGCAATTTTATAGCCCACATCTACAGCAAAGACGTTACTTTTAACTCTAATTAAATATGACACTAATACAACATTACACAATCTAGTATCTACTAATCTAGTTAATTGTTTACTGATAATTAAAAAAAAAGCGGATTGATAAAAATATTTCAACAAATTGATATCGTTACGCGTATGTATAAAAAAAGTGGTTATCTTTACAAGACTGGTCAAATTTTAGCAAATATGCTTCGGACTACAGACGTTCTTCGACCGACCGTTCAGACGACCTTCCTACGTAATTGCGTAGATTTTTACGGTTGGCAGCAATATGTTTTGTGTGATTTTGGATAACACCGTGTGATTTCTCCTTCTCGACCGACGTTTCGGAGATCGTTGCAGTCTCCATCTTCAGGGTATCGATCTTCTTCCGGTCGTGAAGGAGAAGTCCTTCCTATGTGTTAAGGGTTAAAAAAATACACTATAAAGAAAGTCTGCGGAAGTCAGAAATGTTTGTGAAAAGTGGAACAATGTTGTGAAAATATTACAACAGGTCATTTGAACACAATAACTGTTAACAATTAGTTTTATTTTTGGCAATTATACTGATACTCATGACATGTGATAGGTAGCTAATATACCGCCATTTTATTGTCACGTGAATTCTACACGTGACATTAAAATGGCGATACGATGACGGCATTTATGAATTTTTGGCAATTGCGCTGTTCTGACGTGTTTTTCTACATTTAACAGTCTCGTCTAAAGTATTATATATTTAAAAAATATATTTTTGTAATTTTAAATTTCATGGTAGAAGTTCATTGTAAATAATGAAAATAAAATTTCAGTTAAAAAATCTTTTTCAAATGTATATTTAGTTAAAATCCACGAATGTTTGTGTGGGGTTCAAAAGGGTAGTAGGGCTACGATGGGGTATGTTTTGCTGGAAAATATGCCTCTACAAAATGTCGTAAGGCGCCATATTGCATTTACAACAGCAACACTACTATCAAGTCCAACTCTCTAGCGCCCACGAGAGGTCTTTTTAAAGACCCCGCGAACCCCGGGCAATGTGGCACATATTACTTAGTGCCATAGCAGATAGAGAGAGGACGAATGGCGAGCTTCCAGCGCCATTAAACTGGATACACCCAGTTAAGGGAAGGTAACCCCAACAGAAAATCCTCCAGAGAAGGCAAGGGGTTACCACTCTGGATGTTTTTCCCCAGGTCATCACTTTACTCAAAGGTGATAGTCAACGTTAGGGAGACCTGACAGGACACAGAAAGAAGAAGAATAATGTTTGTGTCTTCGACCGGTTTCGGTAGCTCGCTGCCCATCTTCTGTCGCCAGAAGATGGCTGATCCGAAACGGTATAAGGCACGGACATAAGTGGATTTTAACTAAATATGCATATTAAAAAGATTTAATTATTATTTTCAATATTTATTACATATTATTATTGTCAGTTTAAGTGAACTAACTACTGATTTAATAAAATATTTAAATTACTAAAGACTTTATTGCACAAAATATTGAAGCTGTAAAATATGTGAAGTGATTTTCGATTTTCATCATTACAATAACTTTTCCGAGCGACATCTGCCAATGTTTTTCCGATAAGGGTGACACGTGGCACGAGAATAATGGCGGTGGTCGGGCGGGGGCGGTAAGTGACGTTACTCATAATATATAATGGAAATAGGGGTGCGACGCAATGCGGCCGGCGGTCAAGGTTCTTTCCCAAATAATAATGTTATTACACGGTACGAATTTTTTATTTCCTTCGTAGGCAGCTGTTTTTATTGGACAGCGTTGAATAAAATAAGCAACATCGGTCGTAACGTTTTCATTGGGTATTGTTGAACGTCTCAAGGGCGCGCAACACGCAAATCTTTTCAGAATTTTAGAGTTTCGAAAAACAGAATTAAATTTTATAAAAACATTCTCCTTCTTCTTCTAAGTGTAAGCCTTTTGGCTTGTTTCTTAAGAAGAATTGACCTCCTGCGAGGTCGACTCCCCAGCTGTCGATCCATCTCTTTGGCGGTCTGCCTGGGGGTCGTCTACCTTGGGGTTGGCCGTGCAACACAATGAGGGGGAGTTAGGATGGATCCATTCTTCTCACGTGTGCATGCCAGTACCTTCTCCTTTGCCTTCCCTGCCTAACGACATCCTCGACCGATAAAAGAACTTAAATAAGTGAATATGTACAACGTATGTTGGGACTAGTTAGTTAATTAGGAGCTATTTATGTGAACAAATATTTTCGTATATTTCTTTTTTTAATAGATCTGACGATCTGTGCCACAGAAATCATGTATCCTGGGATGATGAGGTCCAGCTGTCCTTCCATCTCTTAGGTGGTCTTCCACGTGGAGGGATTTCGTAAGCGGCTGTATATGAGAGTCTATTACTATCCATTCTGGTTACATGGTCCCTCTAGTATCTTCTTCTGAATTTACTCCATCGAACGATATCTTCATTTTCGCAAGTTTTAAATTGCAATTTATCTGAATCAATTTTATGTAGTTAGTAGGAATACTTGAACAATTAAACACGCATAAAAGGTATAAAACAATTACTTCTGAGTCAAATGACTTTGTAAAAAAGCACGCAAAGGAGTTTTTATCAATGTAAAATAACCAATAAAAAGTTATAGCGAGGGATACGCGTTCAAGCTACGTCACAGAGAATGGTGTTTAGTTTTTTTTTAATTCAATAGAAATTTTGTGTAATGTGGTATTTCAATCATGAAGCTATATATGTACTAGATGATATTTTAAATGTTATATTTATAATGTTATATAAGCTACTCGTATAGTTTTATTTCGGAATAAATATAATAAAAATATATTTTGTCACCATTTATTCTTCAATAAATCATGTCAAGTTGTGGCAATACAACTTATACAACACTTTTGCCATAATTATTAATAATATTTAAATATTCAGTTAAAATATTGTGATATATATTATTTTGTCTTTGCATCCATACTAGTAAGGGATAAATACTTTTACTATATCAAATATTATATTTTTTTATAAGGGTTCATTGTATCTCAATAGAGACCAAGATGTTAATTGTTTTCTGGGAACAGAATATGGTGGTCGAGGCGCTTAGAGGACTTATGACATGTCATTGATTGGGTTAAGCGATCGTTTTATGTTTAACAACATTCCCCATTCCGCCCTTCTTACGACCACCACGTCTGACAATTTTTTGGAAGATGTATATATGCTAGAATGCTGCGCAGTACTTCACATTTTTTAGTTCAATCTACACTAGCGCCATCCATTAACCCTTAACGTACCGTGTTCAAAACAAAACGCTCGCTCCCATGTGGTAAGTTCAGTTTACCGCTAACTTTATCTAAATATCAAGCATATGACTAGATGAATCAAAATTTAATTTATGTCATCTTGTAGGGAATTTCATTAGGAATAGATCGATATCTATAACATACATGGATTATTTGAAAAACATATCATTATTAATTTTTTTCTGGAACCATGCGATTTCTGATATGTAATGCGTCACAGCATACGGGCGACTGGACATCGGGTATAAACTTGTCTGCGCGCCGCGGCCGGCGGGGCGAGGATAAAGGCACCTAGGCAAAATGTATAATACGTTCAAGACAACGAGTACGTATTAATATTTGTCCCTTTTGGTAAAGTGTTAATATTTTCACAGTTCTGATATTATTAAGTTACGTGCTGCGTTTTCATCCAGTCGGTATTATTACGTACCTATTGAAAAGGTCAAAGATATAATTTATAATACGTTCAAAACAGCGAGTAAGTATTTGTCACTTTTGATAAAGTTGTAAATATTAGCAAAACAAATTCTACCTTAACACGAATGAAGGTGAGGGCAGTCTTAGAAAATATTTTTTTTTGGGATGAAGGAAGTAATTTTTTGCTTTTTTTTTATTACGAAATATTGAGAACACTTCAATGGAGGATTACAATTTTTTTTATAATATTAGGGTCCATAGGTTTTAAGAAAATCAACTTTAAATTGGCAGTGGAAACTCAATTGACCACATGGCAACGCGACGGTTAAGATCCAATCAATTAACCCAACCAATGACAGGTCCATAAGTCCTGTAAGCGCCTCAACCACCATATTCTGTTCCCAGAAAACAATTTACATCTTCGTCTCTATTGAGATACAATTAATCCTTATAAAAAAATAATTTATCCGCAATGGGTAAAATACAGTATTTGTATACATTCAAAATTTCAAATATTATATTAGGTCCTTACATATGAAATTGGCGTTTTGCCGTACTGGCAAATTTGATCTCAAATATCTTCTCTTTGGTTAGGAATTCCAAATTCAAATTTATACAGCTATTTACTCAAGTATTTGTGTTTCGAAAATTATAATTCATTTGTTTTTTCCTCAATTGTTTTTTTTATTTGCGTCACTCAGTTTACAAAATGGAAAACTTGAAATATCGCGTAATTTACGAGTACGAGTTCCACCGTGGCACCAGTGCTGCAGAAACGGCTCGAAGGATTAATGATGTGTATGGCGACGGTGCCGCAAAAGAAAACACAGTGCGTTTTTGGTTCCAACGTTTTCGTTCTGGAAATTTCGACCTGCAGAACAAGCCCCGTGGACGGCCGGAGACCAAAGTTGATAATGAAGAATTGAAGGCTATTGTGGAAGCGGATCCATCGCAAACCACGTCCGAGTTAGCTGCAGGCTGCGGTGTTAGTGATAAAACTGTTTTAATCCACTTGAAGCAAATTGGGAAGGTGAAAAAGCTTAAAGGTGGGTACCTCACGAATTGAGTGAAGCAAATCAACAAACGCGCGTTGACTGCTGCGTTGCATTACTCAACCGGCACAATAATGAAGGGATTTTGAATCGAATCATTATCTGTGATGAAAAGTGGATCCTGTATGATAATCGGAAGTGCTCATCGCAATGGCTGAACCCTGCCGAACCAGCCAAACCATGCCCCAAGCGAAAATTGACTCCAAAAAAGTTACTTGTGAGCGTTTGGTGGACAAGTGCTGGTGTCGTTCACTACAGCTTTCTTAAATCTGGCCAGACGACTACGGCAGATGTCTATTGTCAGCAAATGCAAACCATTATGGAAAAGCTAGCTGCTAAACAACCGAGGCTGGTTAATCGCTCTAGGCCACTGCTGCTTCATGGTAACGCTAGACCACACACTGCACAACAGACGGCTACCAAATTAGAAGAGCTTCAATTGGAATGTCTAAGACATCACCGTACTCTCCGGACCTTGCCCCAACAGATTACTATTTTTTTCGAAATTTGGATAACTTCTTGCAAGGGAAAAAATTCAACTCCGATGGGACAGTCCAAACCGACTTCAAAGATTTTATTGATTCCCGTCCGAATGGTTTTTTTAGTAAAGGGATCGATGAACTACCTATGAGATGGCAAAAGTGCATAGATAGCAATGGTACATACTTTGATTAAATAAATAAATTATATTTAAAAAAAATCAACTTTATGTTCCTCCCATTCAAAACCCCAATTTCATATGTAAGGACCTAATATTATTTTAGAGCTTAGTGAAACAAATTTCAAAAATTCAATAAATTGAGTTAAAATTCATTTTACCATCACACTACAAAAATAAAATATTCTCTCACATCCAAAGAATATAAGACTAATATCGTTATCTTGTAAGCATGTATTATATAATTCAGCAGCCATGTTTAGCCGTATTGAAGTATATCACAGCTCTGTTCATAGTGCGATGTATAATATATGTGTTGTATACCAAATAAGTGTCATAATTCATACGTAATCGTTGATTTATGCGCCCAAAGAGAAAAAAACATGCTATGAAAATAATATGTAGAGACACGCGAAGACATTAATTATTATTTATCTCGTCTCTGAAATCACCACAATCACGAAAAGGACATTGACTACATAACCTTGTTCAAGTGGCTTTAAAAAAATACATCTCTGTGGGTGTTTACCCAAACCCGACCATTGTCCGAGGTTTCTCAGGCATGAGGCTATCCGGAGCCCTGCTATCAATATTTATTACGTAATGTCGTTATTCTGAACCAAACTCGCATCTTGAAATAGATCTTTTATATGGGGGAACCGAAGTCTGTTTATTTTAGTTAGGTTCTCTGGTTTTATACATTTTAACACTCGCTATACGGTTCTTATTATCAATGATAATAATAGGATTATTGAGATCAACCCTTAGACCGCTAAGCAAACGTTACCCTATTTGTCTTTACGCGTAAAAAAATTTGTCGACGTTTTTTAAATACTTCTTCTTCTCTTTATAGATCTGACGGTCTGTGACACAGAAGTCATGTCTCTTGTTATATGAGGTCCAGCTGTCCCTCCATCTACAAGGCGGTCTTCCAGGTGAACAGTGTCCTGAGGGAATTTCGTAAGCGGCTGTATATGCGAGGCTGCAACTATCCATTCTGGCTACATGGTCCCTCCATCTTCTTCTGGATCTATTCCACCGAACGATATCCTCTATTTTGCAAGTTTTTCTTATGTCTTCGATACGGACACGATCTCGGAGAGTTTTCTCAATTTTTTATTAATACAATGTCACTTAAAAATATATTTTTTTAAAAACCAAATCATTATAGCAATCATGGATTATATCAGTATTTTCCTCAAATATCAAAGAATCAACAAACACAAACACGAGATCGAGACGTTGACGTAGTGAAGTTGGGGAAACCCGATGTAACACAAGAAGAAGAATGCTTTATGTGTATAAATACATGAAACAGAAGAGATGAACTGGAATGTTCACCGCCACATTGTTATTTGTATGAATAATGTACATGAAAAAAAAATACAACAAAATGAATGAAACAAGATAATTATTGTTTAAACAGTTATTATTATTATTATTTTGTTGAATCGCTCTTTACATCATTACAGCGCAAGCCAAATCGGTGTAAACGGTATAGCTTTCATATTAAAATGTATTGTCATGACATGTGATAGGTAGTTAATCCATTGTCATTTTATTATCACGGGAATTCTACCCCATACCATTGACAGTGTGCCAATCTTCAGTGTGGCAGTCATAGCAATTGCCACTCGGCCACGAAGGTCGTCAATGTAAAACTCCATATTAAATATTTGCCTTACTAAAGCATTATCAAATGCATTTCAATTAATCAACATTTGATAATTTATTAGCAAAGCGAAACATGTTATTCCCGTAAAATACAATGAAACTTATAGAAAACAGACGATTCCGTTTGTATTGATTGTGAATGAAACAAGATATTTGAAGGAAAGGCAATTTCAAACAATGTACGTGTTTCGTGAAGTGATGCTAATAACCATTGTAGTCTCTGGTCTCACACATCAAGAGACTCGTGGCTAATTGTTCAATATTGACATTCCCGTTTGATCTCTCCACGTTTTCGTGACAAAGGCGAACAGCTTTTAAATTACACGCCTCCCGCAATTTCGTTTTTCGTCAAACGCGTGCGAGTTATTAAATTTCTGCACGTTCACGCAAAACGTTCGGCGGGAATTTACGCGTTGTTTCATAGGAGTCAAGGATTTCACGTTGCATAATGAGTGTCAACAATGAAAATCTAATAGCGAAAAACTTGTATTGTCAGAGGTGTCACGTTTTGACCTTAGAAAGTCACGAACCGATTACTGATTGTCCTGTACCACGCTTTAGAGCCGTACCCTACCTACAGGTTGATTGATTTAGAGCTATGACTTTAAAATTGGCAGTCTATTGCGCTTTCTTACTTTGACTAAAGACGATTCTTAGGGGTATTACAATCCTGCAAAGTCAATCTCCTATGTCGTGCCCTCCCCTTGTCATCATCATCAGCCGTCTGTCATCCACCGCTGAATGTAGGCCTCTCCCAAACCACGCCACCGCCCCCTATCTATGCCGCTTCCATCCATCCATGTCCAGCAATCCTCTTCAGATCGTCGGTCCAGCGGGCAGGGATACGTCCAACTCTGCGGAATCCTGAACGCGGTCTCCACTCCAGAACTCGTCTCCCAGCCAGCCCATCGCCACTTCAGCCCGCCCATCCTCAGAGCCACCTCAATCACCTTGGTTCACCACATTTCGTTTCTAAATCTGTCCCTCAAGGTTATTCCAAGCATGGCTCTTTCCATGGCGCGTTGGGCGACCTCCCTTGTAAGTATGAAAAAATCATAATATAAATGTATATTAAATATAATGACAATGACTTATACAGCCGATGTCGTCCACAGCTGGACATAGACCTACCCATAATTCTCCACGTATTCCTTGTATCTTGTGCCTTCTGCATCAAGTCACCAGCAATTTTCCTAATGTCATCAGACCATCGTGGGTGGCTCTACCTCTAATTCTTCTGTATTCACAAGGTCTCCAGTCCACTACCCCTCTAGTCCATCTTCGTCTACCAGTCTGGTAGCATGTCCCGGAGTCAAATGACCATTTGAGGTTATTAAATATAATATAATATAATATTATAATATATTAAGGGTTTCTCTCTTTATTTATATGTAAGTTTGTCGAGAAATGTTGTTGTATGTAAGTTTGTTGAGTTTGCCGAGAAACTACGAGTGACCCAAAGAGCCATGGAAAGAGCCATGTTAGGAATAAGCCTAAGAGACAGAGCCAGAAACGATATGGTGAGAGAAAAAATAAAGCTCACTGACATCATCCACCGGGTGGCGACTCCAAAATGGCAATGGGCAAGTCACGTAGCCTGAAGCTCAGATGAAAAGTGGACAAGAAGACTGCTGACTTGGAGACCGTGTACGGCAAAGAGAAGTACAGGGCGATCGTAATTACGGTGGAAGGATGATTTGAACAGACATGTCGGAATAACCTGGATGCAATCTGCACAGCACAGAGTGACATGGAAGCGAATGGAGAAGGTATTTTTTCCAGAAATGGACGGGAATAGGCTGAGGAAGAAGAATAATGAACTTCGATTAAAAATGGCCGAGATGTAATGAGAGTTTGTCGGGAATTCGGTGTACATTTTTCCATTTGAATAACTTATATTTGCCGACTTTGATTTAATTAGCGAAATAAGCGAATCTACGGTATATTATAAATTGTGAAATGAATTTTAGAAATTTGACAATCAATCCACGACACAAGTATGCACGAGTTCTCGTCGAGAAAAAAAAATGATGCGAGGTTGTTACGCATTCTTGCCGCTAGGCGGCATGGCGGCGCACCTCGTAATCGATATGAGTAGCATAAATATCAAGTTTTTAAATATTATTTGCACGTACTTAAACCACGCACAGTTTTTTGTAAAATTCATGTTTATTGATGTATCAAAAAACATATTTATGTATAATGCATGATAAAGTTTAAGAAAAATTGGTGAAAAATTGGAGCAAGTAGTTGAGTTCGTGAATTTAGGTAGTATGTTTACAAGAGATGGGCAAGTGGAGAGGGATACTGAAAGAAGGGTTGGGGCAGGCAACAAAGTGAATGGTGCACTTAAAGTTGTCATCGCAAACAAAAACCTATCCGAAAAAGCTAAAATGGCAGTGCACAATGGTGTTCTTCTACCGACCCTTATGTATGGAAGCGAAGGATGGAACTGGCAAAAGAAGGATGAAAGTAGAATAAATGCAGTAGAAATGAGATCTCTTAGACGAATGTGTGAATACTTTGTGTATGATAGAGTGTCGAATGAAAATATAAGAAGTGAATGCGGTGCGAATGATGGTGTTATGAACAAAATAATGAAAGGATCATTTAGATGGTTTGGACACATGGAAAAAATGAATGAAGAAAGAATGGTAAAAAATTTATATGTTAACGATGTAAATGGTACCAGAAATAGAGGAAAACCGAGGAAAACGTGGCACGATCAAATAAGTCAAATATTGAATATCGGCCATGTGAGGAGAGAGAAACGACGCGCGCGCATGATACGATGTATGAATGTTGAGGAATCGAGAGAAATATGTCAGGATAGAAAAGTGTGGCAGTTCATTCTTTCTGCCTACCCCTTCGGGGAGACGGCGTGATGGTTAGTTAGTTAGTAAAAGGAAATTTGAATGCAGAAATTTACAAAAAAAATCTGGAAGAGTTTTATTTCCGCCAATTGAAATGCACGAAGTCTTATATTTCAAAGTGCAGTTGTTAGTGTTATATACCTATGTAATTTTATTTGAAATAAATATGTGTTTATTTAAATTATGTGAGCATTTTTAATTTTTGTGGCAAAAAATCGAAAATCTACAAATTAACTCTAAAATTAAGATTTTTTTTTTGATCCCTAAAAAGGCACTTTTCTTGCAGATCATCTTTAAACAGTGTTGCTTAATAATTTGGACTGAAAAGCTATCAAGGAATCACAAAAAAAAATTATATAATTACAAAAAAACGATATTTTCAGTGTGAAAAGATATCTGTGCTCGCTACTGTAAATCCCTCTTGAGATACAGCCCACAAGACCTACATTATTGTATCTATCTTAACTCTTGTTTGATTTTTAAACACCTTTAAGTGAAAGTCACCCTGTGTATAATTTCAGCAGTGTAGCGGCTATTAGATATTTAGCCATCGGCACGCATATTACAGCTGCAACTGCGCCAATAATAGAACTGCAGGACAATTATTTTCCTCCGAGACACCGTTCTTGTAGCCAAAGTCAATGTCACGGACTGGGATCGTGATCTGCGGATATCATTTACACCTCTACAGGTAAATAATAGGTTACTCATGGAAATGGGAACAATTAAACTCCGAGCTGACTAGTAATGTGAACGATACTTGGAAAGAGTAGTGAATACGCTGTTTGTATAATAAATCGCATACAAGAGGATTGCGTACTTGGGATTAGTTTTGCATCTATGCAAAGAAAAAGATAATACATTAATACTGAGCAAACATTGTCGTTCAAGGTAAACAAGTGATGGCGCTATTGTACGAGGGTTAAGATGCATTTAGAGGTTGTAGGTAATTTTGTATAAGGAAAATAGTATTGTAAAAATCCTTATATTCTAATGGTAAAAAAAAAAATTGTATTTCTGTTTATATTTTAACATAAATATTTGGATTATATTAAATTAAAAACTAATATGGAATACAAACAATTGTTTATATTAACAGATTTATCGTAAGATTGTAAGTAAAAATGTAGCAATTTATTTTTATATATTCTATATTCTTTTTAAGTTATATTTTTTTATTTAAATGGATTAAATAAAACGAAAGTAATCCCATAAACAAAATGCAAATAAACAACGCTATTGTACGAGGGTTAAGATGCATTTAGAGGTTGTAGGTAATTTTGTATAAGGAAAATAGTATTGTAAAAATTCTTATATTCTAATGGTAAAAAAAAAAATTGTATTTCTGTTTATATTTTAACATAAATATTTGGATTATATTAAATTAAAAACTAATATGGAATACAAACAATTGTTTATATTAACAGATTTATCGTAAGATTGTAAGTAAAAATGTAGCAATTTATTTTTATATATTCTATATTCTTTTTAAGTTATATTTTTTTATTTAAATGGATTAAATAAAACGAAAGTAATCCCATAAACAAAATGCAAATAAACAACAATCAGAACGGCAACGGTGACGTCATTATTGGCGCCAATTATTTTAACGTTTAATATTAACTTTTGTTTATTAAAACATATTAAAAATAATATATATAATATTTTCCTCGTTTTAAACTCAAATAAATTATTATAATAAACTTATATGATCTTAAAAACCGTACTGTACGTAAAGCGACCGTACCATCGGTGGTGGTCTAGAGGATAGAACGCTTGGCTCCTGACCCAGGGGACTTGGGTTCAATCCTGGACACGACTATTTTCTATTTTCTGCTCACATTGAAGATTGTAAAAAATAATTCTAATATCATTGATATAAATCCTTGGTATGAATTAAAAATAAATTAATAAATAAAGCATACAGAAACATGAACGTAATCGGCGCTTTTAAATAACCCAAAATTATTATTAACATACAATTGTTTTTATTATGAACTGTTTTTAACACTAGAAATATAGGTAATTCCATTATCTATAAATTATTTGAAATGTTTATAATTGCACAATGTACAGAAAATGTAAGATTGCCAAATTCCTTACAACCGATAATTCTCAACAAGCCGATCAACCGAGTGATAAATATTTGCCTACTGGTGAGATAAGGAAACTTAGATGAAAATGTGATTTACATACTGGTTATATTCACACGTACGCTTTAATAATGAGGTGAACCTATAATTAAACATTTAGGATAGACGTTAATACTCAATTCGCGCATCGCCAAGCTACCCACGTCCGAACAAGGGTATTTATTACTTATAGTCAATACTGATTAGAGTGCTAAATATAGTAACGAATAAGATCAACCGAACTTACGTGTTCCGTGGGCGTAAGAAGAATTTTGACGTTTCTAATAACCATCACTGCCGATAGAAACTTGTGGTCCGAAATATAGATGGCAGTAAATATGGAAGCTGTAGTACTAATTGTTACGTACAACAGTAAGGAAGGAAAATAACCTTTTGGATGTTACGAGGTTTTACAAAATACTAGCAAGAAATGGTATCGATTGTGAGATATTTATTATATTACACAGAAAGCATTCAAATTCAAACATTTATGAATCATCTTTTAAGCAATGATGTAAGCATTTCTCTATGGTTTTGCAAACTATACAGAAATCTATGGGTTAACTTAATAGCTTAATTTTATTTTAAATTTTTGGTCATCTATTAATGAATAGACAAATCCAAGTTTGTCGTATATCGTATAAAATAAATGAAAATATGTTCCGATTATTATTATTTTCATATTTATTACGAAAGACGATTCCCGACTGTTAACTAAATATCGTTGGTTTAAATCATTTAGTTAACATAACAGCGAGAATGAATAAATAAAAGCTGAGGAAAACGTGGTATGACCAAATCAATTGAATATTAAAAAGCAGTCACATATAAAGTCGGAAAAATCGACGATCGAGTGTGACAGTATGTGTGCTTGGAATTCGAAATCTGAATTGAATTTCGAATATCGAACGTGCATCATAATTCAAGTGTATTAATGACTACTTGCTTGAAGATTTGGATTAATGGTAAGTGCTTAAAAATTCTATAAATTGATGAAGTTGGTAGTTCAATAGAATAAATTATTTAACACCAAGATGAGTATACAATACTATTATATAGTGTTGAGATAAATTTAATTTGTACTCTAAGAACACAATGAGTCTTCATTAAATGCAATTGCTGCTTGTAGGAAACTAAGCACTTTGTGGTTGGTATTATTTGTACTAGAGCAATGCTGAATGTTTATTTGAAACTATATTCTACTGAATATGCGAAAATTCGTAATAATTAGGTGAATGCTTAATTTCTTTATTTCTTCTGCAATTATGGCTGGGTAATGCCATATTTTTTTTAAATAACAAAGCATTATTATTATTTTCAATGTTAATAATTTTTTTTTCTTCTAACACAATAATATTGGCACAAAAAATTGGTTGAAATAAAAGCGATTGAGTTATATTTGATTTGAGGTTTAAAAGTAACGATACATATTTTTTCATAATTAAAAATATTTTATGGTACAATTCGTCACCTGAGAGTAAGAGGGTTCCAACTAACAAAATTTCACATTTTGCTTTTTTTGTGAAAAGGGTTCTTACTTACCTTATCTATACGTACAATTAAAAAAAACATGTAAAAGTATTGTCATTTTGATGCTACGAAAATAATCAAGTTCCATCTGATCATTCAAAACACACGATTCACTGAAGAAGGATTCATTTACACTCAACTTTATTATTTCAACTATCGCCAGAAAATTTACACGCTTCTCGGTAAAAGAGTTTCATCTGCTTCAGATGGAACCCTTTTATTCCAAGATACCCTTATATTCCAAGATACGAAAATAATCAAGTTCCATCTGATCATTCAAAACACACGATTCACTGAAGAAGGATTCATTTACACTCAACTTTATTATTTCAACTATCGCCAGAAAATTTACACGCTTCTCGGTAAAAGAGTTTCATCTGCTTCAGATGGAACCCTTTTATTCCAAGATACCCTTATATTCCAAGATACGAAAATAATCAAGTTCCATCTGATCATTCAAAACACACGATTCACTGAAGAAGGATTCATTTACACTCAACTTTATTATTTCAACTATCGCCAGAAAATTTACACGCTTCTCGGTAAAAGAGTTTCATCTGCTTCAGATGGAACCCTTTTATTCCAAGATACCCCTATATTCCAAGATACGAAAATAATCAAGTTCCATCTGATCATTCAAAACACACGATTCACTGAAGAAGGATTCATTTACACTCAACTTTATTATTTCAACTATCGCCAGAAAATTTACACGCTTCTCGGTAAAAGAGTTTCATCTGCTTCAGATGGAACCCTTTTATTCCAAGATACCCTTATATTCCAAGATACGAAAATAATCAAGTTCCATCTGATCATTCAAAACACACGATTCACTGAAGAAAGATTCATTTACACATAGAACTTTATTATTTCTACTATCGCCAGAATATTTACACGCTTCTCGGTAAAAGAGTTTCATCTGCTTCAGATGGAACCCTTTTATTCTAAGATACCCTTTTATTCCAAGATACACACCCGAAACCAACAAAACTTTGACTTCATTTTTTTCAGCTTTTTACTTTTGACAGTTGGAATCTTCTTAGTCTCAGGTGACGAATTGTTATTTTGAATGAGTTTTAAGAGGTTATTTTATTAGTTCTTACGTAGGTACATACCAACATTTTAATAAACGGTAAGTTTATTATCTTTTGAATAAACTGTATCAAAAAACACAAACTTTGATAAAAGAGCACGAACACAACACTAAACTGAATATAAATTGACTTCAAAAGTTCCAAATTCGATTTTTGAAACAACAAAAAAACACTCAATTTTGACAGCACGTTCGAAATTCCGCACGGCCGGTACCTAAATAACAGCAAGTAGGGGAAATACGGGCAAAAGTAACGCAGGTGCGGTTAGCGGGCAGCCACTGGCAGAACTAAACTAAATGCTAGAAGTTATTTGAGACATGACAGTGAATCCGTGATAAGCGCCGTCCGCAAATGTCGAGCGGCCGCAATTCAAACTAGAACCCGTGTAAAAATGATTCATGCGATGCGAGAGCACGTGTAATTCTTTACTGCTGTTGAATATTTTTGTTACCATGTTCCTAGATGTTAGATTATTTTATTGATACATCGCGTGCGTAGGGCTCGCTAGATAAGGTGGATTACGCTCATTATCGTGGGGAATATATAGCATGACGATTCAAGCACATATGATTAAGGTGTAGTAAACATTATGTTATTATCGCTTCAACGGTGGCTCTTTACTCCCATTCTAATTAAGTGATGCTGTATTATTCATAAAGGAAACGGAATGACACCATAAATAAAATATTCCGTACTTGCGTAAGAACGATAAGCTTTCGTCCATTGTTATTAATGAGAAATACACCTAAAATATAGTCATATCAACATTCACATTTATTTACATTATAACGATCACGTTATTTCTCTAGATGGGTAGGCAGAGAGGATGGACCAGCAACCCAGGAGACATGGTAGGCCCAAGTTGATATAATATTTTTTTTGGTACTGGTTTGGAATGGATTCCATAATGATGATTTGAACACTTCTATTCGCTTTCTGTTTTATTTTCTCGACATACCACAAAGGTATACCTTCATCATCTCGTATTTATTATTATTTTTTGGTTCTGACCGTCTTCGGCAGCTCGCTGCCAGAAAATACAAGAAGATCGATCCGAGCAAAAACAGCCAGCTGCCGAAACCAAAAATCAAGTGATTATTTTTTTATTTTTTTTATTTTTTTCATTATGTACTCGTCTATAATATTCGAAATATAAACCCAAAAAACAGAGTTATAATTCATAAAAAATAAGTCTTATAAGTTTGTTTGTATATGTGGGTGAAGTAATACGTAAGTAATAACTAAATGAAAATATTAAATCAGGTATGATGTAAGCAATTATTACGAATGGCGAGTCGTGTAAAAACAATATCAACCGAGACCTTGTTCAGTCGTTTCGCAAAATGTAGTACCTACTGGGTATAATAATTATGGGAGTAGTTTGCAATGATGTCAATTTGTCATTTCGATGGCTATCCGCTATAATTACAGACCCACAGTCGTGAAATATTCGTTGAAATTAAGACCGCTAATTGTTACATCACGTATTAGTCAATTTTCAATGTTCGAATTTCAAAAGTACTCATCGTGTAATTACTAAAACTAAAGTTTATTCGTTTTTAAAATATAAACGTAATGGAGATTTAAAAAAAAAAAAATTTAACAATATGTTTATTTTTAACAAAATGTTCATTTTTAACATGTTTATTTTTAACAAAATCTTTATTTTTAACAAAATCTTTATTTTCAACAAAATGTTTATTTTTAACAAAATCTTTATTCTGAACCAAAATTTTCACTTTAACCCTTAACGTACCGTGTTCAAAACAAAACGCTCGCTCCCATGTGGTCAATTCAGTTTACCGCTAACTTTATCTATAAATATCAAACATATGACTCGATGAATCAAAATTTAATTTATGTCATCTTGTAGGGAATTTCATTAGGAATAGATCGATATCTATAACATACATGGATTATTTGAAAAACATATCATTATTAATTTTTTTCTGGAACCATGCGATTTCTGATATAGAATGACGAGACAGCATATGAACAACTGACAGCAAGTATGAACTTGTCTCGCCCCGCCGCGCCGCGGCGCTATAATTTTACGTATGATAAAGGCACCTAGGCAAAATGTATATTACGTTCAAGACAACGAGTACGTATAAATATTTGTCCCTTTTGGTAAAGTGTTAATATTTTCACAGTTCTGATATTATTAAGTTGCGTGCTGCGTTTCCGTCCACAATCGGTATTATTACGTATGAGAAAAGGCCAAACATATAATTTATAATACGTTCAAAACAGCGAGTAAGTATTTGTCACTTTTGATAAAGTTGTAAATATTAGCAAAACAAATTCTACCTTAACACGATTGAAGGTGAGGGCATTTTCAAAAAAATTTTTTTTTTGGGATGAAGGAAGTAATTTTTGCTTTTTTTTTATTACGAAATATTGAGAACAGTTCAATGGAGGATTAAATTTTTTTTTATAATATTAGGGTCCATAGGTTTTAAGAAAATCAACTTTAAATTGGCAGTGGAAACTCAATTGACCACATGGCAACGCGACGGTTAACTAAAATATTTATCTTCAACTAGTTCATAAAATGGAGCTACAGCACCCTTGAGATGATTAATTCATAAGAATGCGCTCTATAAATCATCCAATTTATTATTATTATTATGATGTAGGGAGAAAAGAGGATTTTGGAAAATAAGAATAAAATAAATGGTGCACTCAAAGTCATTACCGCAAATAGAAATATATCGACTGAAGTCATTACCGCAAAAAGAAATATATCGACCGATATAAATAAATAAAACTATAAACGACCCACAAAAATGACAATGCACAATTACGAAAAACATGTAACTACGGTTAATAAAAGGGCGGTTTGAATGTAGTATAATTTTTAAAAATAAGTAAATAGTTAAAATAGTGCTATAACATATAAGACAATTAATTTTAAGTTTTATACTTTAGGATATGTGATGCTCCCTTGTTCATTAATTGTTCCCTTAATTTGTAATTTATATATTGAAATTATAAAGAGTGTTAGGAATGCCTCCCTAGAACGGGTTACCCCAGTTGGGAGGTATTTAAACCACGTACTTGGTATATCATCAATAAATAAATGAAACAAAGATGGCAGCGCATAATGGAGTCCTAGTCCCGACTCTTATGTATGGAAGTGAAGCTTGGAGTTGGCAGAAGAAGGATGAAAGTAGGAAAAAATGCCGTAGAAATGAGGGCACCAAGAAGAATGTGCGGAAAAACAATGTATGATAGAATATCTAATGATGAAGTAAGAAAGGAATGTAAGGCGGATGAATGCGTGATAAATAAAATTAAGAAAGGGTCACCAAGATGATTTGGACATATGGAACGAATGGATGAGAGTAGAATGGTTAAAAAGTTGTAAAAGTGATAAATAAAATTAAGAAAGGGTCACTAAGATGGTTTGGACATATGGAACGAATGGATGAGGGAAGAATGGTTAAAAGATATATGCAAGTAGTATGAATGGGAAAAGAAGTCGAGGAAGGCTAAGGAAGACATGGCATGACCAAATTAATCAATTACTCAAAGGCTCAGACAGATTGGTCTTGGTCCTGTGATGAAGATATCCAACGTTCTCTCAATTTTTTTTTAACCTAGAAAATATGCTGCAAACTGCGATATTCGACATGTGTAAAATGTGCGTGCTCTTAACTGAATAAGGGTGTGTATTAAATTGACAGTTTTGAATTACATACCTATGACATTTTAGTGTTTATAGTAGCTCCCGAGAGGCTCCCGTGGGTTGTTTTGAAGGGAAAATTCTGGGCGGGTCGGGTATCCTGAAACAAACAGACGAAATAATTAGTACATGGAATAATGGGTTCGTAGCAGTGGATCATAAACGTTTAGAATTTTTTCATAAATAACATTACATATCATATTTTCACAATACTCTTTAGACACTGTTGACATGCTTTGAATGGATCTCATACTATGGCGTAAAATGTGGACAGCTAAATGGTACAACATCGTTAATTACTCGTATATACTAAATTAATTAAAAACTTCACACCCCATTTTTGATATGTTTCTATTTTCGCACAATCCTTATTCTTGAGACCTAACATCTAGACATAATTTCACCTCTTTGATTAAATGTATAATATAAGGAACTTATTTTATTGTTAAAATTTGTACACCGAAGGAGGATGAGAACCGTACAAAATATGTCTGCGAACAGAGAAACAAAGTGTAGTAAAATGAAAATGTTATATAATATTTATTCATATGTGAATTTACAACATAAAATGAATGAGAATTTGTATAGACAGAACAGTATTTTACAGAGTTGTATACTGTAATTGGGTTCTGCCAATGTTGTATAAAAATATGTGGAAAGAAACTACGAAATTACCACATTTAACCGTCGCGTTGCCATGTGGTCAATTGAGTTTCCACTGCCAATTTAAAGTTGATTTTATTTAAACCTATGGACCCTAACATTATAAAAAAAAATTGTAATCCTCCATTGAAGTGTTCTCAATATTTCGTAATAAAAAAAAGCAAAAAATTACTTCCTTCATCCCAAAAAAAAAAATTTTTTAAGACTGCCCTCACCTTCATTCGTGTTAAGGTAGAATTTGTTTTGCTAATATTTACAACTTTATCAAAAGTGACAAATACTTACTCGCTGTTTTGAACGTATTATAAATTATATGTTTGGCCTTTTTAATATGTACGAATTAACGTGTTGTACGTAATAATACCGACTGTGGACGGAAACGCAGCACGCAACTTAATAATATCAGAACTGTGAAAATATTAACACTTTACCAAAAGGGACAAATATTAATACGTACTCGTTGTCTTGAACGTACTATACATTTTGCCTGGGTGCCTTTATCATACGTACAATTTGGCGCCACGGCCGCGGCGCGGCGCGGCGGGGCGAGACAAGTTCATACTTGGTGTCAGTTGCTCATATGCTGTGCGGCATTCCATATCAGAAATCGCATGGTTCCAGAAAAAAATTAATAATATGTTTTTCAAATAATTCATGTATGTTATAGATATCCATCTATTCCTAATGAAATTCCCTACAAGATGACATAAATTAAATTTTGATTCATCGAGTCATATGCTTGATATTTAGATAAAGTTAGCGGTAAACCGAATTGACCACATGGGAGCGAGCGTTTTGTTTTGAACACGGTACGTTAAGGGTTAAGAGGCCCAAGAGGCATCAGTAGAACCAGCAAAGATGATAATATACTTTGCTGCAAACCAATCCCTAAGATTGTATTGTAACTTATGTTTAATAAAAACAATATTTTGAAATTGCTAGTAGCATTAAAAAGCTGTATTATTAAAGATTTACTTTTACTACAAATACTCACTCATTTTTTCTGTAGCTTTCCTAACACGTTTTTATTACAAAATGAATGCCCATCTGTGGGTTGCTATTGTCGTGTTTTGGTTAAATGGAACAACGCGTTTTAGGTCAGTGTATCACCTTCCTATGTGTATTGTATTTTTAATTTGCACAAAACACGCAAAACGTTAATGCTGTTCACCAATTTAAATGACAAACACATACTTTGTATAGGTGAATTGTAAGGCATTAAATAATATAATACAAAAACAATATTTTGAAAAGATATAATTGTCTTGGGCTTATCTCTACAATATAGAGGTTCAGTTCCTATGGCTATTCATCTTACGTCTGTTGAAATGTTGTAAGAAATATGATTAGTTTATGTGGTGGTCAGATCTGTGCGGCCTGGAGTGAGTGACTTTGGTTTAGGGTCCATATTAAAACCATTTTTTTTCTCGGCCAAGGCTACATTTAGAAGACCAATTTTCTTTGGTCAAGTAGAGAATAATTGGTCGAATCCCTATATTTTAGAAACGAGGCTGTTTCGAATGGGAGTGGAAGATGAGCAGTACTTGAATGCTGAGGTGTTGGAAGATAGGATCTTTCGTCATGCCATTTTGGTCTGAGAAGTGTGATGGATGGAAATCAGGGAGATATTTTATAACATTCATATTAGAAATTCATATTCACATGATGACATGTATACCACTTTTAAACATTATTAGAACCCGTATCGTGTAGTTATTTTATTTAGGTGAAAGTTTATACACAAAATTACTAAAAACTATACAATATGGCGTTAAAATTACTTTGTTTTTACACCACTTTATTTTGTTTTATCAAACCAACCGATTTCGCTCCCGCCGGAGCTTCTTTAGGGATACAAAAACAAACTGTTTTTGTGTCACACCATAAATGAGGTGTTTTATAAAATGTGAGATTTTTTTAATTCTCATAAAAAATGCTTCTGAGTCGTTAATCCTTTAGAGAGAGTGTATGTATAATTAAATTATTATAGAATCTTAAATAAGAGAAGCACTTTACAAATAATGTTTATATATTTATTTTAATAATAAGAGTATTCTATATAACGAGAACGCATGTGATCTACGCATAATTTTATTAAATAAAGAAAAGCATAGTACATTTAATATCTGGTTTAGAATTCCAAGGTGACGGATAAGTCGAAATTTTCTATTGTTTCAAACAATGAACCAATAATTTATAGCTTATCTTTAAAAGATATTGACACAACTAATCCATAATGTTCCAGTATGTTATAAGCGCCTATATAAATATACAACGCCACACGAATGATGCATTGTATTATGTACAATTAAAGCTACTCAAAATTTCACTTATAATCATTAAAACTCAGGGTCGTCCACCGATAAGACGGTAGAAGTGAAGTATTTGGAAGAACTGTGCTCATCTGGGGCATCTGTGACATAGAGGAATCCTCGTTGGACACATTGGAGTGTTATTCTGCCCTGTGACAAACGTGGAGAAGGATCAAATTCGGATGTCCATCAGTGCGGTCCAGCTGGCAAATTTCTGGGCTGATACGGTATTTGACCAAGTAAATATTGCCTTTGACACGATTAATATTATAATTATAAAATACCGTTAGCAGAAGACTATCGTAAGACCGGTAGTCACCTACGGCTGTGAGACATGGTCTCTTACGCAGAGAGAGGAAGGCAGGGTGGCAGTTTTTGAGAGGAAAATACTGAGGAAATTTTTTGGACCCACGCTGGAGGATGGGACTTACAGAATTAAAAGAAACCTTGAACTTGAAGTACTAATTAACCAGGAAACAGAAGTGAGATTCTGTAAGTCTCAACGCCTACGGTGGGCTGGCCATGTGGAAAGAATGCCAGAAGGTAGAACACCACAAATTATATCCAGATGGGTGCCCCGCGAAAAGAGACCAAGAGGCAGACCGAGGAAAAGATGGGCGGATTGCGTGGAAGAAGATTGGGAGAATATGGAAGGAGCTGGGGAATGGAGAGAGATGGCCAGAGACAGAAGTCAGTGGAGGACCGTTGTGGAGGGGGCGGAGGCCACCAAGATGTAGCGCCGAGATATGAAAGCAGAAATGATAGATCTTTGTTATCCTGGTCATGTTTTAAACGTTCCTTCCCCAAACAACTATCAAATAAACTCATACTTCTGTATAAGACAACTTAATATAAGACAACTTATCCATTATATTAAACAATATGTAAATAGTAAATATTATGTATATGCCGTACAATGAATGAGTGGAGATAAAAACGAAGCAATTAATTCATTTTTAATTTCATCATAAGTGGATTATTGCGGTATTTTTGATAAGAGGTATAAAGTTTAGAATTTCTCAACTGATTAAGAACATTCACAAATGATACAAGTAAAAGAGTCGTCCAATCTCAAGGTAAAACGGAATGCAATATTGATTGGCTCTTTTGTTAAGATTAAGTTATTGCGAAAAAACATTATGCTGATAGCGGAATTGAAGATTTGATAGAAGAAGAAGTGATAAAAGTGAAATAAATACGAGTAATATCAAAATATACTTTGTCTATTTTATATGCAGATATCATTTATCTTTTTTTTAATGATACGTAAGGAATTTACTAGGATGTTGAGTGTAATATATTTTTATACAATATATTTTAATTGTTTAAAAATAATTTCACGCCATTTTAATTGCACTACTTTTGCAGTGCCATCTATCGGTAATCATTATAAACGCGGAATTTTTACTTTTCGTTTTAAGAACGATTTTTTGTTTTTTATTTTGAAATTGCAAACCCAATTTGATTTGTAATTTAATCTCAATATAATATTTTAAATTAAGATGTTAATTTCAAGCAATGATTAAGCTAACAAATGTAAAAGTATAATTTATTGGTTGAATGAAGTTTATTTAAAAAAAATAGTTATCGTTAATGCAAAAATATTTTTTTAAACTATTTTGACGGTACACTTTGAACATACCTTAAATTGATATATAGACAAAATATTGTTTATATCAATTTAAGGTGGATTCAAAGTATACAACATTAAATCAAAAATTTTAAACATCATATAAATAAAGATATTTTACACGAGCTCAGCGGCAATAACCTAAATTCAATATTTTTCTCTATCTATAGTCTGTTGCATATTCAAAATATATATTTAAAAAAAGAACTAACAAATGTATCAATTTACAAGGTACGTATTAGAAATTATCATATAGTGTGACGTCACAAAGCTTTCGTGTCACATTGTCACAAACACGAGTAGGTACTGCAGAGCAGCCCACACACATTTGGAAGTGGAAGCGTCCATTAGTCTCCCGCCAATTTGTGGGCTACCGGAAGCGCCGCCATGACGGCCGATGGGGGTCCTAAATTGAAATGACTTTTTTCATTAAACTGCCCCTGTTACCCAATACGGAGTCTGCGCGGCGATGTGAACAGCACACGGCCTAATTGGTGCAATGACCTTAAATTTTGTTGCGTTTTTTTTGGTGTAATTTAAAAGATAGTACAAATGGAATCACTGATACCACGCGTATGAGATTGGTTAACTCAATATATTGCTATCTGCGTAGTATTACGACACACAATTCAAACAATTGATTTTAAAATTAAATTGATTCTTATATCATGATATACGAGTATACGTTTAGTGTACTAAAAAGCTTTCAAAATCTTATCTTATTTATTATTTTTGAAATACATCTAACACATTCTAATATAAATAGGCAAAAACCGTATGCCATCAAGAAAGAGAACGATAATATTTAAAATATAATACAAGAGAGCGAGAGAGGAATAGTTCGATTCGAAAAGTAATTCGAAATGCACACGAATTAGACGATAACGTTTCTAAATTATTTTGAATTTTGTTCTGATTATTGTTGTATGTCAGTAGAGTAGAAAACAAATGAGAACATTTCGAACACCATTTAACCCTTAACTTACCGTGTTCAAAACAAAACGCTCGCTCCCATGTGGTCAATTCAGTTTACCGCTAACTTTATCTAAATATCAAGCATATGACTCGATGAATCAAAATTTAATTTATGTCATCTTGTAGGGAATTTCATTAGGAATAGATCGATATCTATAACATACATGGATTATTTGAAAAACATATCATTATTAATTTTTTTCTGGAACCATGCGATTTCTGATATGGAATGCGTCACAGCATACGAGCGACTGACACCAAGTATAAACTTGTCTTGCGGCCGGCGGCCGGCGGGGCGAGACTTTACGAGATTTTACGTATGATAAAGGCACCTAGGCAAAATGTATAGTACGTTCAAGACAACGAGTACGTATTGATATTATTAAGTTGCGTGCTGCGTTTCCGTCCACAGTCGGTATTATTACGTACCTATTGAAAAGGCCAAAGATATAATTTATAATACGTTCAAAACAGCGAGTAAGTATTTGTCACTTTTGATAAAGTTGTAAATATTAGCAAAACAAATTCTACCTTAACACGAATGAAGGTGAGGGCAGTCTTAGAAAATATTTATTTTTGGGATGAAGGAAGTAATTTTTTGCTTTTTTTTTTATTACGAAATATTGAGAACACTTCAATGGAGGATTACAATTTTTTTTATAATATTAGGATCCATAGGTTTTAAGAAAATCAACTTTAAATTGGCAGTGGAAACTCAATTGACCACATGGCAACGCGACGGTTAACAAGTTTATTTTGAAATACATATGTAGAAGGTTGAATCAAAATGGTCATTAATGTAACTGTTTAGATTTTTACTATGCATGCAATTGCATTTCACGCAATAAATTGATTTTAATCTTGAGGGAAATAAATATCCTTTGCTAAAAAAATATAATTATCTTATATTAGTTCTCAGGAAAAAGATAAGTTTAGTGAATAATCCTTTTTAACGACGTAAACAATAATTTCACGAAATTAAATAGAGACACACCCTGAATATTTCAAATAATCAAATAGACGTCATAATCGAATATTGCTTAAAGCGACTTTGATGTGACATTAGATATACGAAGCGGTTCCAAAGGTATGTAAACATGTGATAGGGAGTGATTCATCTCAGTTGACCCAACTGTAAAATATAGGGAAGTATTTGAATCTCAATATATATATATATAATAATATTATCCGAATATAATAAAGAAACAAAATAACACAATTAAATATAAACAAATTAGTTTTCTATAAAACAAAAAGTCTTAACTAATATTTTTTTAAACATCTGTCAAAACTGACCACATTTGTAAAAAAAAATATCAGTGATGAAGGGCTGGTTAGTCCGAAACATGTTTGGTATTTAATTTTTATTTTTTTAATAAAGTGAGTGTTGTATACTAAGCAAATAAAAAAATAAACATTATTAATAATAGCATTTAAGAAATTGTAACCTCAAAAAGAGAGAAATATATGATTATTGTAGTTAAGATCTATGTTCTAATATACGTTCTTGGAATCATATGCCAAGCAATCCATGCATCCTGAGAATCACTTAAAGTTATTTATAGTTTTTAAAAATGATATAAAATTATATATTTACCTATATTTAATGCTGATGAAGACGCCAGTTTTCTAGAAGTTTCATTCGTATATTTGACACTGCCCTAGTAAGTCGAAACGTGCAACTCCTATAAAATATAATAAAACTTCTTTAAAATTGACCTGTTCACCATTCAATAATATCATTATAGTTTAATTCATAACTCTAACTAAGAAAATGTTAAATATTGACGAAAACAGTTGTTTTATAGAAGATTTACTACATTTTACGCAAGTTACGTGTTTGTTAGCAAGACAAAATGTCATAGAAAAGTGAAACATGTTTCCTAAAATACACATATTTTTTTTAGAAAACGGACGTTTTCATAAATTTACATATTCAATATGGAATTTTTAATAATTGTTCAAGAAATAAAAGAGGTCTATTTTATAATAATTGATATTTTACACAAACCTTATATCGTTGTTTTGGTGAAGTATATTAAGTATCATATATTCACTTGGATATTTATTTCATACATTACAAATGAGCAAAAAAACGGGTTATTGCTTTTTACCCATCAAAGATTTTGATTTTTAATTGAAAACATTTGACCATTAAAAAATCTTAATATTAAAATAAAAAGTGCTCTTCTTTCATTATAATGGAGCTAGCTGGCGTGGTAATGGCAATAGGCTTGAGAAATGGTCATCATTAGACAAAAGTAATCTTAGAATCGATTATTTTGAATGCATCCAGTAATTTAGGCTAATCGTAGCGAGTGATGGGAACTCTTATACCGTGGCGCTAGAAATAATTATCTCTAGGACAAGCCGAGAGATGTGTCCCGTTAACCTTAAACTTTGGTCCTAAATGTCGAAACAAAGAGATTAATGGCCACCTCGGATATCAGAGGACACTTTTAGATAATTAATAATAGAAATTAAGCGGATTAACGTCACAAATATGCGCCCCTCGGCGGCGATAATTCCATTTTAAACGGATTTAAGTTACCTCTGTTAGAACGTCAATTTGTTTTAAGTGCGTAGAAAAAACACAATACATGTTTAATACGAATAAAAATGTCTGTTTTCTAGAAGTTTTATTTTATGCGAAACACGCCATTCCTATAAAATACAACAAAAATTCTAGAAAACTGACGTTTTCATTAATTAATATTGAGTTTTACATCACTGTTCAATAAACAATACATTGGACTTGGATCTTCTGGCTTACAGAGGTTCAGCTCATGTGGCTATTCCTCTTACGTCTGATGGGAACATTGTTGGAAGGTGATTTGGTGGGTTGTTAGTTTATGTGGGGGCATGATTTGTGCGGCCCGGAGTGTTCCTCTGAAGGAGGATCGATGTTAATATTACTTTTGACCAATATTATTTGCAGTCCTTAATCGCAATATAAAACATCTACACGCCTTTGAGATAGTTCACATAACATTAGATTTTCGTTTATTGTTTCTTGAACAGAGATGTAAAACTCCAAATTACATAATTAAAATTAATGAAAACGTTAGTTTTCTAGACATTTTATTATATTATATGGAAATGACATATTTCGCTTTGCTGAGGTTGTATTAAATGTCTTATTTGATAATGTCTTACTTATTTAGTCAATAATTAATCTTAATGAAAACTTTATTCTAGAAGTTTTATTATACTTTATGGTACTGACATAGTACGCCTTGCTAAGCCATTATCAAATGTCTAATATTAAATAATTAAACATGTACTCGTATAAAATATACGTTTTCATTTATATTTAAATATTTTTACTGTTATTGCCACTGTGTGTTAGGAGGAAAATACTATAAATATATTGTAGAGTATTTAGCCTCCCGACTAGTGGAATGGAGAGAAAAAGTAATAGACCCCCACACGATGGTCTGATGATAGGAAAATTGACGGTGACTGAATGCAGAAGGCGCAAGATAAGAGAGTGTGGTGAAGTACGGGGGAGGCCTATGTCCAGCAGTGGACGGTATCAGCCATATTATAAGTGAGTAATTCAGCCTCTTTAACGTAGTACTTGTTATTACTGGGTCGATGCATCATTTCAAATCAACAATTTAAATGTATGTATATTTGTAATGTCCATTTAGAAAAATAAAGAGTTAGAATTATTGGGCAGCTATAAGATTACAAACTTTTGGTTCCAAGAGTTTTTCTTTGGTACCTTTTGCAATTAAGACCCTGTACGCGCCTAGACCAACCGGAGTAAGACCTCTCGGCAGGCCTAAATAGCGCCTAATGGATAATGTTCTACCTGTTCTGGCTGGGTTGGGCGAATCAGACTGCTGGGAGCAAAAGGCGCAGGATCGAAGAGCTTGGAGGAAAATCATTAAGAAGGCAAAAGTCTTCAAGAGTTGTATGGCCATAGTAAGTAAGTAGTAAGACTATTGTAAGTGATACACAAACGTTTTCTGAGATAACGAAGTTAATTCCGTAATATCAGTGAAAATGAAATAAGAAAGAAAATACTACTAAAGAAACACAGGGGGTACTGAAAAGTATTTCACGTTTCAATTTTTTATCTCTTATCGATATTGAGTAGTGATGATGTGGTGGATGTTTACGAAATCTTACTTTGACACAAGGATACTTATTACTTTTTATCGAAGTGGATAATACACTCAAACGTTGATAAATATTATTTATCATTAGATGTGCAACAAGTAAGTAAGATCAACGTTCTCAAAATATACTGATATGTATATTTTAAGAATTGAAAAAAATTGTGTCACAATAGCACATTTTTGAGATAAGCTCACGTTAAAAATATTTCAAATTATCTGGTACTTGCCTACTTATTTATGCTTGCTTACGATGCTATCAATTTCATTATACCTGAAGATGAACGTAGTTGTAAGAGATATTAAATAGATAACAGGAATATAATAATAAATACGAATGACACTATATTATAACCACCTTGCTTAAAAACTTTTCAATTCAAGCTGATAACTATGCTAGAGTTCGCCTCGCTAGTATAAATCCAAGGAATTGGTTTGCAGCTAAGTGTAACATTTTTGCTAGTTCTTGGGATGCCACGTATGGATGAGTTTTTAATGTGGCAATTTACCGTTGCTTTCCACATTTATATGCAGCAGGTTATTTGAACCCAATTACTGTATACAACTTTTTAGATATTGATTCTCATGACATGTGATAGGTATGTAATCTATCACCATTTTATAGTCACCTGAGTTCAACAACAAGCCAAAGAGAGTGTGATAAACACACTGCCATCGCCGGGAATCGAACCGGGTAGATTCGATGTGGAAGTCATAGCTCTCGCTATTCTGCACGAAGGTCGTCTATATGCTATAGTAGCTAGTACAATTATTTTTAGATGAATGAAACTTTGTATTAAACGACTTTTAATTTGAATTTATTTTGACAGAAGTGTTATTTAGGTAGCTTGGAGCTAGCAAAAGAAGGATGAAAGCAGGATAAACGCCGTAGAAATGAGATCACTAAGAAGAATGTGCGGGAAAACGTTGTATGATAGAATACCGAACGACGAAATAAAAAAGAAATGTAAGGCAGATGACAAATGTAAGGCATCATGGATAAAATTAAAAAAAGGATCCTTGAGATGGTTTGGACATATGAAACGAATGGATGAGAGTATAATGGTTAAAAAGTTGTACACAAGCAGCGTGAGTGGAAAAAAAGCCGAGGACGACCGAGGAAAACATGACCTAATTAATCAATTACTAAAAGGCGGTCACATTCGAAGTCGAAATAATCGACGTGCGTGCATAGTACGATGTATGTTTGTAGAGGAAGCCCGAGAGGTATGGCAGGACAGAGCATTGTGGCGATCCATCCTCTCTGCCTACCCCTCCGGGGAAATGGCGTGATTGTTAGTTAGTTAGTTAGTTACACCCCATTATTTATTTAGGTGTTGGTTAACATAGAAGTCTGTTGAAATTGGTTTTCTTACTGTGTGATATACAGCTGGATTTATTAACCTTCATGTGAACACTAGAATGAAAATAATATCTTTGAGGTTACAGATGAAATGGATCACTTCAAAACGAAATTCTGTTAATTCTAAACAAGTGAATTACGCATAGGAGTTGAAAATCACGACTCTAACATTACCGAAACAGAAAACAAACACTACAGCTAGGCAACTCGAATCAACGTCCATTTTTCAATTACGATAGTTTTTGTTTCCACTCGTGAACACGTGTATCTTAAGGCTAGGCGCGGGTACCTGCACAAAGGTAATGCGTATTTGACGATGGGTAATTTTTTTCATCTGGAATAGGTAGCAGGAGCAGCACTTTTATTTACCCAGCCAAAATACCGTTGAAACGAGTGTTCATAAATCGAATAGTGTATGAAAGCTCAATAATAATCAGTGAGTGTAATTTCCTCCATCCAGCAAGCAATCAGATGCTTCAGCTGATTGACGGGCATTTTCATTAGGAATAACTGTACTCGTTACCGAATAATGACTGCCGACCAGAGCAGTGGCCGCCCGTGGACAGAAGCAAGCAGCATGCGTAAGATCCGCAATTTGAAACCTTCTTTAACAAAAAACTTATTTAATAAAATTAAAATTAAATTAACAAAAACGGGGATATATTTTTTTTCTTCAGGTCTCGCAACATCAACTCGCAATATTAGCGTGAATGGTTAAAATTTGGAACAAATAGATGAGTTCGTGTATTTGGCTAGGATGTTTACAAAAGATTAGCGAGTGGAGCGGCGAGTGGCGTCTCCCCGAAGGGGTAGGCAGAAAGAATGGACTAACACACATTTCTTTCCTGACATATTTCCCTCGCTTCCTCAACAATCATACATTGTGTCACGCACGCGCGTCAATTTCTCTGACTCCTCACATGGCCGACATTCAATATTTGATTTATTTGATCGTGCCACGTTTTCCTCGGTCTTCCTCTATTTCTAGTTCCATTTACATCGTTCACATATATTTTTTTTTATCATTATTTCTTTATTCATTATTTTCATGTGTCCAAACCATCTTAATGATCCTTTCATTATTTTGTTCATGACACCATCATTCGCACCGCATTCACATCTTATATTTTCATTCGACACTCTATCATACGCAGAGTATCTACACATGCGTCTAATAGATCTCATTTTTACTGCATTTATTCTACGTTCATCCTCCTGTTGCCAGTTCCATGCATTCCAAACATAAGGGTCGGTATATAAAACACCATTGTGCACTGCCATTTTAGCTTTTTTAGATAGGTTTTTGTTTGCTAAGTGCACCATTCACTTTGTTGCCTGCCCCAACCCTTCTTTCAATATCGTTGTTTTTTAAACAGATCAAATTCAAAATGAACAGTGCAAGTGATATTTAAGACATCGCGCATTGTTTTACATGGCCTAATTGAATTTAAACTAACTAACAAATTTCGCCAGAGGGGTAGGCAGAGATTGGATGGCCACACTGCTCTATCCTGACATACCTCGCCTCTATATTTATATATCTTAACACGCCTAAATGTGGTAAGCTCCCTTTTACTATTTAATTAATTTGGTCATGCCATCTTTTCATATTTTCCATTCACACTGCCTGTATACAACTTTTTAACCGTTCTTCTCTCATTAAATGGTCCCATATGTCCAAACCATATAAGTGATCCTATTTTAATTTTATTTTGGACGCAATCATCTGCTTTACATTCAAACCTTATTTCTTCGTTCGGTATTCTATCATACATCGTTTTCCCGCACATTTTTCTCAGTAATATTATTTCTACTGCATTTATTCCATTTTCTATAAGAATTGGAACCAGAAATCATCATTCGTAATTATTTTTTTAAATAAAAAGTTCACGTAACGCCTTCAAAATTGGTCCATAGTTACTCGGTTTTATTCCCCCCAGAACTGACCATCGTCGAGTTAATTCTTTTGAGATAATACAGTATACACGATTTAAGAAGAGCAATGGTATTTCTTCAACCTTTGTTGAGTACCGTTTCTGATGTAACCAGCCAGCGATCGGGTCATGATATTAATGTGAGAATAATACTACTCCGAGCTTTTGATAGAACTAATCAAATGATAGAAGATATTCTATGTAGCCAAGTACTTATACCTTTAATCTTTAATACCATTGGTAATTCTCCACTTTAAAAAATGCCTTAGTACTTGTACTCGTGACTCGGAACAAACAATAATTTCTAATTGTATGAGGTTAAGAAACCGTTTTAAATATTTATATCCTGACAAATTTCCAACAGCTTTTAGTCTTATGCCCCTCAATTGACCTTTGTATTCGTCTATCTGAATACAATATATCCTGGCTGCAAGTTAAATGCCATCTCACTTTCGTGCTTGGGGTCTTAACCCTTACCACTCCTTTGTGGAATGCCAGCCGACATCGCTATATGTACGCTACAACTCAGTTGTCGGCTGGCGGCCGACAGGATAAGACTTGCGCGCGCGGTGTATTTTCACGCGCAAAACTTGACTTTCTTGTGATTATTCGTTAAAAAAACATTTAATTTCTCGTTTTAATAAGATTTTGACTGTTTTCCGTTTTTATTTTAATATAAAATAATCCTTTCAAATTCACATAACCCAAAATGGCGGGAACTTCGCGTGATACCTCATGCAGAGGAGAGATTAGAGTACAAGTCCCACTTCATTGCGAAACTGGACAAAGGTTCTAAAGACTGTACTGTGTGCAGTAACAGAAAGATTCCTGGGGGAAGACGGGAAACAGTGTGGTTTTGTGAGACCTGTTCCAGAAAACCTTGTGTAGATCCTGGAGATTGTTTTGTAAAGTACCATACTATGCAAAACTATAAGTAGTCCATAATGTTTTTTGTAAATTGTTTTTTATTTGAAGAATAAATCATTACAAATGAATTTTTAACGATTTTTTTTGTAACTACCTATCAATAAAAATATTTTGACATTATTTAAATTAGAGTTGGCTGATAAACAATATAAAAAAATTATGGAGTGGTAAGGGTTAAAGTTCTTATTTTTGCTATTTCCAACTAACTAGTTAGTGCCTTCAACTATTCCTAGATGGCATTATACCCTGTGTTCATTTTAATATATTGTATATACTCAAACGTTATTAATTTGTGAGAAAATTTCTCCACATATAAATTAATCAATATTATTTTTTTACAACGAGTCGTGTTTTGTTTTATAAATGTAAATATTTGGGGAACAATTAATTAAAAATCAAAGTTGCACAACGGGCCATGGAAAGATCCATGTTGGGTATCTCGCTTAGAGACCATATACCCAACGTGGAGATTAGAAGACGCACCAGTGTCACCGATGTAGGGATATGCATTGCGAGGATGAAGTGGCAGTGGGCTAGTCATGTATGATGACGGGATGTTAGAAGATGGAGCCAGAGGGTTACTGAATGGAAGCCAAGGTTGGGCCGGAGAAGTGTCGGGAGACAGCCTACCAGGTGGAGCGATGATATTTTGCGGACGGCGAGAAGGGTCTGGAGAACACTGGCGAGAGACCGAGAGAGATAGCGTGGGGGTGGAGAGGCTTACGTCCAGCAGTGGATGAAGACAAGTTGACGAAGAATAAATAAAAATATGTTTTGAACTAAACAAGGAAATTAAGCAAAAAATATTATAAAGTGGCAATATATAGGTATATTGATATTTGGGCACATTGAAGTGACGAAAACAGACCGATTGGTGATATATAATATACGATGTGATTAAAGCATTACGTAGCAAAATATTGGGAAAAAGGAATACAGAATGTCAATCAAATTTTAAAATTCTAGATGACTCATATCAGAGGGGGAGTAAGGGGGATCCTATTGACTCTTCGAGCGGTGCATGGCCACCACCGTAGTGATGGCCATGCTACGCTGGAGGATTGATCTGATCCCAAGTACCTATCCACACCTCCTCGACTTTGGTCTCCCCTGGAAACTATGCGAAATGTTAGAGATCGAGTGTAAATAACCTCGGTGGATAATATTGATGCATAGGCTAACGTGGAAGGACACCTCGCCAACCCGCCTGGCAAGCGTGGCGTTGTAATGCCAACCACCCCCCGTATGACACGTCATACATGGAGAAGTATGGGAGAGGCCTATGTCCAGCAGTGGACGACAACAGCTGTTAAAGAAGAAGAAGAAGACTCATATCACAAAAAGTTAGAAGTTAAATCCACACTGCTTACGGTCAAAGAAAACTGTGTAAGTAATCATTACGTTAATTATAAGTTCACTAGTTATTACTACGGAACCTTAAGGACTCGCACTCAAGGGAATAAATAAGCCGTTTCATCTCAATTTTACACTGCCGTAGGAAGCGCGAATTCCTCACTTTACGCATTAATTATACAAATACACATGTAGTACCTACGTCAGAGGAACTTTTAAACCGGGGGAAGTTAATTTATTAGGAAAGTTTTAGCGCAGACAAGTTTGTAGACTTTATCAAAATGATGGGGGCAAGGTGTCGAGGTTTAGAGCCTCGATAAATCACAAGCTCTGCTCAAGGAATCATCTAGAACTAGGTCACAATATATACATGATAAAAAAAACTCTTGCTTACAATTTTAATTCACAAAGCACATAAATTTTCGATTACATAGATGTGCAGTTTCATTCAATGATCTTTGGTAATTTATTATAAATCTTCTTCTTCTTGTTCTCCTTATAGACCTTTGGTCTGTTCCTGAAATCAGGCTGGCCTCTCTTGGGAGGTTGACTTCCAGCTATCTCTCCATCTCTTCGGGGGTCTTCCGGGGGGACGGCAGCCGGCAGGAATCTGATGCGCCACAGCGTGTGGGATTCTGGTGGGATCTCACGTGCGCATTCCAGTATTTTCTGGGTTGTCTGCCCCATTTCATGACATCCTCCACCTTGCAGAGCTCTCGGATGGCCGTGTTCCTCACCCTATCTCGAATAGTCCTTCCTGCTATCATCCTCAGCGTCCTCATCTCTGCCACCCGTACTTTAGCCTTCGTTCTAGTGGTATCCGCTCTGGTCTCAATACTATATGTCAGTATAGGCCTTACGCAGGTTTTATATATTCTGACCTTACTGTCAGTTCTCATATACTTGTTTTTCCATATTATATCCTTGAGACAACCTGATACCGCCGAAGCCTTATGGACTTGTCCTATGTTTCACTGACAAGATCATTTTGACTGAGCAGATCCACTCCCAGATATCTAAACTTTGCAACCTGTTCCAGCATTCTGTCATTTAAGGATAACCTGCATCCTAAGGGTTCTTTTGAGAATGTCATGGTTTTTGTTTTTTCAACTGAGATCATCATATTGAAGTTGAATATAAATAATCTGTAATATTCCAAGTATATATTTTTTTGGAATACGATTAAAAAGTTGGCAGTTCACTTATTAAGAAGGAACTTGACGCAGAGAATAACAGGCCAAAGGCCTAATCCAAGTAGACGTAGAAGTTATGAAAAAGTAAAAAAATAAATTCTTATAGGAGTATTTGATAAGCAAACGTATGGTATGTAAAGTATATTTTTGTCGGATTTTCTAATCATCTTCCAATCTACTAATCACATATTTATCAAATGAGCGCTTACCTATTTAACAGATAATTAAATTAATCGAGTCAATTGTTGAGATAACTGAATATCTTCTTCGTCTTCTCAGCGTTACACCCCGATGTGGGATTTGGCCCCCTACGCAACAGTTCATGCCATGGCTTCCTTGGCCTTCCTCGACTTATTTTCCCATTCACATTACTTGTATATATCTTTTTAACCATTCTTCCCTCATCCATTCGTTCCATACGTCCAAACCATCTCAGTGACCCTTTCTTAATTTTATTTATCACGCATTCATCCGCCTTACATTCCTTTCTTACTTGTTTTTCTCCACATTCTTCTTAGTGACCTCATTTCTACGGCATTTATCCTACTTTCATCCTTCTTCTGTCAAATCCAAGTTTCACTTCCATACATAAGGGTCGGGACTTGAGCTCCATTGTGCGCTGCTATATTTAATTCAGTCGATATATTTCTATTTGCGGAATTGACTTTGAGTGCACCATTTATTTTTTTTCCAGCTCCAACTCTTCTTCCGATATCTTTCTCCATTCTTCCATCTCTTGTAAACATGCTTCCGAGAAAAACAAATTCGGTAAACTAACTAACTAACCATCACGCCATTTCCCCGGAGGGGTAGGCAGAGAAGATGGATCACCATAATGCTCTGTCCTGGCATATCTCTCGAGATTCCTCTGCATTCATACATCGTACCATGCACACACGTCGAATATTCCGACTTCGAATGTGGCCGCCTTTTAGTAATTGATTAATTTGGTCATGCCATGTTTTCCTCGGTCGTCATCGGCTTCTTTTTCCATTCACGCTGCTTTTGTACAACTTTTTAACCATTCTACTCTCATCCATTCGTTCCATATGTCCAAACCATCTCAGGGATACTTCTTTAATTTTATCCATGATGCAGTCATCTGCCTTACATTTCTCTCTTATTTTATCGTTCGGTATTCTATCATACAACGTTTTCCCGTACATTTTTCTTATATAATAATGATTTGAAAGTATCGCTCTTATGATTTCTCGTAGATAACCCAGAGCCCTATTCTGGAGAAGAAATTGTGAAAGTTGACTACTTCTAGAACAATCGAATACACAGATTAACTATTGTTTTTAACTCTTAGCAAATGATAACAAGTGTGCCGGATACCCTCATCTCGGTAAACACAAACAATTAATTAACGAGACGAGCAGCGACTGGCACTTGTTCTGGAGTAAACTAATCGCGAGAGTGCAATTAAAAAGTTAAACAATAATTATATTCTTAATGCTCCCATTGTTGGTCACAAGACGGAGTGAGGCAATTTAAAATGAGGAGTCAGCAATAATGATAGTACTGCATTGCAGGGGCGAAATGTTGCTTGTAGGAACACAGCATTAAAATGATCAAAAATTTAAATTCAAAAATCGAATTCGATTGCGTATTCCATTACATTTTATTTGGCCCCACCCTAGCCCAACTCCGATCCCTCTACACTCCATCGTACTGGATTATTAGCTTCACATGTCAACAATCTACCACATCCTTCAATCGCCCTCCACTGAACACCTAATCAACACTCAACTTCAGTACTCAAAAACGAAATTTCCATCATGTGCCAATATCAATGACAAGAATTTTCTAATTTATTTGATCCGAAATTAATATCAAATAGAACAATAATATTTCTAGATAAACTTAAGGCGATAACATGTGGAATTCCATAATAAAGAATTTTTATGAATTAAAATACTGTTTTTTCCACTTTTGAGTTTATTTTTCTCGACACGTTTCGAAGGCTTTTACACCTTCATCATTGGGAGAACGTTCTCCCGATGATGAAATTGTAAGCCTTCGAAACATGTCGAGAAAAATATATTCAAAAGTGGAAAAAACGGTGTTTTAATTCATAAAATTTTGTCAATAATATTTAATTTTTAAAATAAAATAATTAAATAATACGATGCTGTTTTTAAATAACTACTTCAATCTTTGTTTTATTTCAACAACGACCGGTTTCGCCAGGCTTGCTGGCATCGACAGACTGATTATTTCATTTTTATTTTCATGTGTTTTCTTACGTGTGCAAGTTCCGTGAGGTTAGGTCAGAATGTAATAAGTTTTTATTTAGGTTAAACAAAAAATATTTTACAATAATTTCGTTGAAGTTCTTCTAACAACTATAATCACAAATTAGTAAATATCATAATGTTATGTAAAGTCGGATAAATAAACGAATAACTTATTTATGTGAGTATTAATGTTTTAACGTATTCTATTGTTTAAACCATTAATCAGTTTTATAGTGTGTGACCAAGTAATCGATAAAAATAAATAAACAAATAAAATAATAATAACAAAAAACAATAAATATACATATTTGAAGACATACTCATAAAAATTGTGTTTCAGAGAAATATTACAAAAATATTTGTGTGATTTATTTCTTTCTTAAATCCAAATCAGTCCTTAATAACTATGATACTTTTGTTAGTGCGTATTTAAAATATAAAAAAAAATCATAAATCTCTTTTATAAATCTACGCCCTTTAAAATATACCCATTTTGGCCCTGCAGTACTATTAATCGAACTTTTACAGAGAGACAAGTGATTCTTTGTAGCTGCAATGAACACTTTACCGAAATCAGAGGGCCGCCTGTCGATGATTCGAAAATTTGTACCTGTATCACAATTGATGTATACAGAGATTCGGTGAAGATTACTACAGCTGAGACAAGTCGTGACACATGTGAACGAGATCGAAGGGATAAAAACTAATTAATATCGTGATGGGTTTTATGGCACTACTATGAATAAAGTGATCAGAAGATGAAGGGGGCGATAAAGCCAACTAGAGATGATTCTTCTAAGTAGAAACGGATGCAGCGGCCTTGTAAGTCAAAACATAAGATATTTTATTGTGATATCATATAGTGACATCAACGTGACCATATGCAATATATTAATAATCTCTTATTTACATATGCCTGTAATACTGTGATAGAAATGTGAAATTATTTATAAAATGAAAAATCTATATTTATTCTTGCAATTAATTTCATCTCCTTCAAAGTACTTTACATCCGACTAAACGCACTTTTGCTAACGTTTTTTCCTATCCTAGAACTAGAAACAGTAAATATGTCTTTATTCGGGAAAGCCTTCAATATTTTATCCGATTCGGCTTGTATCTCCTCAATCTAGTCAAAACGGTGTCCCTGGAGCGGTCTTTTGAATTTGTTGAACAGCCAGATATCGGACGGTGCTAAATCAGGTGAACATGGTGGATATGGAACGATGGATTATCGTGGTGTAAAAACCAAAAGGTCTGCCCATAATTCTGGCCTCTTGAGGCGAATAGCTTCACGAAAGTGACCCATAACACTAAAACAATATTCCTTGTTTGGCCTAAAATACAACAATAATAACAAACCATCACGCCGTTTCCTCGAAGGGGTAGGCAGAATGGACCACCACACTACTCGGTCCTGACAACCTCTCGCTTCCTCCACATACATTCATAGCGAGTCACACACGCACGTCGATTCTTCCGACTTTTAAAAGTTGAATAATTTGGTTATGCCAAGTTTTCTAGGTTTCTCGGTTGTACTCCATTCATATCGTTCAACGTATACATTAACGTTAACGTAATTTCATAGTACCCACGAAGATTAAATGAAAATTTTTAATTATATCTCAATAGAGACGAAGAAACAAACTGGAAACTGACTATGGATGATCAAGGTGTTTACAGGACTTATGACCTGTCATTGGTTGGGTTAAGCGCACGCTTTATGTAATTACAACATTCCCCATTCCACCATTGTTATGATCATGTATGATACATTTTTTGGAAGTTGTATATATACTCCAAATCCATACTTATTTTCACGTGGCAGTTCCAGTTAGCCATCTATGTAGATTTGATTGTACTAATTAATTTTTTAGATTAATCTATACAATCCATCCACTAAGACTAAGACTACAGATATAAGTATACATTTCACAAATATTAAATGAAAAATTCACTTTATTTTTTTATCACAGTAGAATATAAAAGTACGGCTATCCCCCTTCGGGTAAAAGACTGATGCTTAGTTATTTGAGGTATTTTTAAAGCCAATCTACAATTTTGTATATACTCGTATAATGCTCCTTGCAGTCTTACGTAGCCTATTTGGTAGCGTGTAATGAGACAAAGCCGTAAATGCTTACTGGATATGAATGGACAAAACTAGAGATAATCATAACTCATATCAGAATAACTTACAACTCGCCGCCCCGCAAAGTGCCTGGAGATATAATTATGTAAAGAAACAACCGGAGCACGTTACTACAACACAACTACGGAGAGTCTGTATTGTGGCTTGCATTATATCGGGAGAATTACACATATTACCTTTATGACTCTACTTGAAAGTCTGCGAATCTTTTCTAGATTATTCTATTGTAAATGGACTCAAAACAACAGTTGATTGGAGAATACATTTAAGATGATTGGCATTTAGGGAAATAATAGTACAAAAATTTATGTTATACTTATGCCATATGTCACACATATGGAACGAAGGACGATAGAAGAATGATTAAAATGTTGTATACAAGCAGTTTAGGTGGAAAGAAAAGCTTGGAATACCAAGGAAAGCATTGTGAAAGCACCAAATTAATCAAACACTAAAATGAATTAAAACAATGTTTTTTCCACATTTGAGTTTATTTTTCTCGACATGTTTCGAAGGCTACACCATCATCATCGGGAGAACGATATAAACTAAAACTAACTAACCATCACGCCCTCTCCCCGAAGGGGTAGGTAGAAATAATGGACTGCCACACTTTTCTTTCCTGACATATTTTTCTATTCGCTTCCTCAACATTCATACATCGTGTCATGCACGCGTGTCGATTTCTCTGACTTCTCGCATGGCCGACATTCAATATTTGATTTATTTGATCGTGCCACGTTTTCCTCGGTCTTCCTCTATTTCTGGTACCATTTACATCGTTAACATATAATTTTTTTACCATTCTTTCTTCATTCATTTTTTCCATATGTCCAAACCATCTTAATGATCCTTTCATTATTTTGTTCATAACACCATCATTCGCACCGCATATATTTTCATTCGACACACTTCTTATATTTTCATTCGACACTCTATCATACACAGAGTATCCACCCATTCGTCTCATTTCTACTGCATTTATTCTACTTTCATCCTTCTTTTGCCAGTTCCATCCTTCGCTTCCATACATAAGGGTCGGTAGAAGAACACCATTGTGCACTGCCGTGCCACGTTTTCCTCGGTCTTCCTCTATTTCTGGTTCCATTTACATCGTTAACATATAATTTTTTTACCATTCTTTCTTCATTCATTCTTTCCATATGTCCAAACCATCTTAATGATCCTTTCATTATTTTGTAACACCATCATTCGCACCGCATTCACTTCTTATATTTTCATTCGACACTCTGTCATACACAGAGTATCACACATTCGTCTAAGAGATCTCATTTCTACTTCATTTATTCTACTTTCATCCTTCTTTTGCCAGTTCCATGCTTCGCTTCCCTTATAAGGGTCGTTTTATTAAATATATTTCACTTAATGTCACACGATTGTTAAAATATTTGGTTTTGATAGTACTATTTTATTGTAGTATTGTTACATTATCTTACAAAAAAACCAAACACTAAAATTAATTATCTTTGACGATTAGAACAATAAAAGTACGAAATAACGCAAATTTACATGTGGATATCGATACGCAACACGAAAAAATATTAAGCACGTCGTTGATTTATCACTATAGATTAACACAATTTGCTAAAAACAAGTGTAAACACAATGTTGAATAAGCAGGTAGGTACCCAGATAATACTCTTACAAGGATGCAAAAAATGCATTGGCGTCGACAACATTTAAAAAATCTATTAATACGGATGAATATATAAGTTTTTAAATGTTTTATTACATTATTTAATATGAGAGTACCGTGTGTCGTCTTGTTGGGCATTATCAAATTTGATAATGATCTTTGCAAGGCGAAACATGTGAGTCTTGTACATTTTTATTACAATTTATAAAAAGACATTTTCATTAAAAGTTTTAAAATATTTAGTAAATATGTTTGAGTTTTACATCATTGTGCTAAAAACAATTATATGTATGGTATAATTTCGTTAAATGTTTTTATTCCTTAAATTCATATAGAGTCCCAGCTCGCTAATCCGAACGTACCATAAATCGTGCAGTGGGTCGTTCGGATAAGGGAATCGTTCGGATTACTGAGTGTTTTGAGAGAAAGTAGAGAAAAAAAGAAAATTTTCGTTTATGAAAATGCTCTTTATTTAAAAAAATTGTTTAGTTAACAAGTTTTATAAATTATGGAATTGCGCAAATTGTGAATCGTTCGGATTACAGCGCGTTTCGGATTACGGAAGGTTCGGATTAGCGAGCTGGCACTGTATCTATCCCTAAAACCGTTTACCCCAGTTGGGAGGTATTAAAACCGTGTACTCGGTAAATGATTAATGAATATGAAATAATTCCGGATTCTAAATGTTAAGAATTTTCGATAAATTTTATATATTATCACTGAAATTCCGTAACTAAAGACGAGATTTTTGAAGTACTAACGCGAAAAGAAAAAATTGGAATAAAAGTAAATACAATTTTTCTAATTTTCATTACTTACAATGAATCATGAAATGTCCGTTACCAACATAATTATGTTTTATAATGAAGCTTTTACAACGTTACATTAACTAACATATAGTGAAAGGGGTTAGAATATCACATTCATTGCAAAAACTGAGGTACGGTCCCAAATGTAAAGTAATTTTTAATTAATGTTGTATTCTTAATTGGAGTTTAAAAATGAGTTTATGCGGTAACTAGATAATTAAAAATTTCGTGCGTGGTATTAGATTTTACATTTTACTTTTAAATTTGGAAGGTTTTGTGAAAAAATAACCCGCCGCCTTTGCATTTTTAAATGTAATCTAACGGTTATAATTATAATTGAATCGCTCGTGTAACAACAGTGATAAATTGCGCCGTAATTATGCGTTCCTTACATGGACGGGTAATAGAAAAGTGATCCTGTCTGTTCCTAGTTTGGTGTTTGAACAGAGGCGCACTGGAAATTTTACTATAAAATCAAAGTTATCCATTTTTATAAATTTGTCAGTAAAATCTATTTTTTTGTTGTATCTTAGCTACAATACAATAATACTCAAGTAATTAATTTATTAAATAATAATTTATATGAAGGCATTATCAAATGTTTTTAGACATTTTATAATACTTTAAACATTTGATAATGCCTTATCAACCAAAAAAATTATAATACAACTCTAGAAAACATTAATTTAAATTAATTATTAAGTACGACATTTTATAACATTACGTTAGTAAATATTTATTGAACAATTCATATTGAGTTCGATATAAACAAAATACTTAAATATTTCGTTTTATCACTAATTATGTTTTTTAAAACTACCGACCGTGAAGCATCAAGGTAACAAAACAAATGGATGAGACCATAATTTCCTTACTTTATTTTTCTTATATAATTAGTCTTATGTCAGTTGTTATATAATATTTGTTTGCATGACACGATACATGAATGTTGAGGAAGCGATTCGAGAAGCATGTCAGGAAAGAAATGTGTGGCAGTCCATTCTTTCTCCCAACCCCTTCGGGGAGACGTGATGGTTAGATAGTTAGCAAGTTTATCATACATAACTTCATTTTCTAGTATGTACTGTTAACTCTTCTTATCATTTATACTTGTGGTAGAATGTAATTTGTCTTATTTTATTGTTTCTATGTGTTTAATTTATGTACTGTAATTGCTGTTTGTTTCCCCAAATAAATAAATAATTTTTAACAGTTTCTTATATTGTAGAGTAAAAATAAAACTAGTTATTATAATCAATTTTTGATAAACACGTATTTTTTATGTTTCCTGCATGTAATGTGTTAATTGGTTTGTGTCCTCTCCGAGTCCAGTCCTGCCTGGCGCCAGTTAATTGTAGCGGAGCAGGTTGTATTTGTAATCAGATGTAAGAGCTGTGACTGGAATATCAAGTAGACGATCCTGGTTTCGTGCAATCTCCTGTTGCTAACAGGGGTATCGATACCACCAACTTTATCACGCTTGTTCGCAGGAATGCGGAGCAGTCACGAAGGACACACTCCTATACTATATATTCGCAATGTAAACAATTGGAAATTCTGTAAATAAATTTAAGCGTTTTTTATACTATGCCCTAGCACATTGGATTTTGTAGGTAAAACAAAAAAATAACAAAAGTGAATGCAGAGTGTATGAAAACACTTCTTCTTCGTTCGGTGCCGTATCAGGTCCCCCCAATGTCGGCGATCACTGGAGCAAAGGTATCTCTGTCCTGCGCCACTTGGAACAGATTCTGAACTCTTGTAATTCCTGTCCACTCTTTAATGTTCCGTAACCAGGATAGCTTTTACCAACTCCCCGACGTTCCTCCACTTTACCCATTAATATCAGTCGAAGGAGATGGTATTTTTCTCGCCTTAGCACATGACCCAAATATAAACTTTTCTTATTTTCACACTCGACAACAGCTCTCTATTGACTCTGGCTCTCTGCAGTACGTCTGCATTCTGACCCTATCGGTCCACGGTATACGGAGTATTCAGCGGTATATCCACATCTAGAACATTCACTATTAGCGTCCAGGTTTGGCAGCCATATAGTAGAACAGACCATATACATATAACATTTAATCATTATTTGTCGGAGTTTCAAGTTAAGATTATCGTTGCAAAAGAAGGTTCTCATTTTATTAAATGCAGCTCGCGCAACATCAATTCTGAAAACACTATAAAATTAAATTATGAAGTTGATAAAATATTAGAAACATGTGTACGGTAGGAACGTGTTTCGAATTTCTGAGGGATTGTCAAAAGGGAATGAATGCTATAACAATGCGATGACAAACTTTTTCTCAAATAATGAAAAAGAGTTCAGGATGGCATATAGGATTGGAGAGCTAGATGACCCAGGATCATGAGACTTGGCGGAGCTGTATTAGGAGAGCCGATCCCGAGGGAAATGGCCAGGCGAAAGAAGAAGAAGAAGTTGGGATGGCGTACCCGAAGACTGACTGATGACGTTGAATGGATCGTGTTTATTATTTTCAAAAAAAATATGAATGATACATAATTGTTTACACGCCTACTTAGATATTTTATCAGGTTGATTGATTTAAAAAAAGAACAGTAGAAGTTATAAATCAAGTTAATTCTATGGAAAACTAACGGAGAGTTTTTCCGTTGTGCCGGTTCCACATCGGCGAGCTAGTTGACAGCACCTAATTACACGTACTATAGAATAGGCGGGAAGGGAAAAGGTTAGGTCATTTTTTACATCTATGCAATTAGAACTACAAGAAGAAGCACTTGTTATAAATTTCTCAATGAAAATGAGTACTAACACGTGTTCAGTTATAATATGATTATGGGCACACATGACATATTGGTATGACGCATAGACTTTTTTTTTGACTCGTAATACACAATTTGGGATGTAAGTTTGTTGTGAATCCTCTAAATAACCCCAGTCTTTAAGGCCTCGGCCACTAAAAAAATTATTCCGAAACACACTGATAATATTTTAAGGGACGAATTTAAAGATGTGTTGAGAATATGTCCTCGAAAATATTCCTGTTTCTCGTTTCGATGTAATTTCGAAATACATAATTTTGAATATATTTATATCAGGTACGCAGTAAATTATTCATGAATTACCAAAACTGTCACCTGAAAATTCATAACTCATAATAATGATATCTGTCATTTCATTACAACGAAGGTCGAATCCATAATTTAAAGATATTAAGGGAATTATTAAAAAGCTATTCGAATAACAAATTTTGTGAATGGATAAAAAACATATTATATGATACATTAAAAGAAAGAATCACGAACAATACAAAGTTCAGTATTGACCAGTCTGTCAAAGACAAAAGTGGAAGTAGTTAAGTTTTATTCTATTACTATTTAATATTAAATTCGTTACAGTTGATATTGTCAACTCAATATGTTGCAAAAAAAAAGTATTAAAAATAAAGAAAAAACGGTGTTTTAATGAATAAAATAAAAAAACATTTACGTATCACAGTGACATTTTGATTAAAAAAAATTTTTTTGACGATAAAAAAAACTAATATTTTAAATGTTACTTGATCGAATCGTCGTGAATTGAAAACATCAAAGTATGTCTTTTCTAATATAATATATAAGCCATTACGCCATGTTGTTGATTCACATTTGAATAAATTTCGAATACATAGTGTTTTCACTCCACTTTATGCACTTTCACAAAAAATAAAAATACACCGAGAATGGACGTCTGCAGTCCGAAATATATTTGTGAAAAATACAAAAAAATATTGAGAAAATACTATACCATGTATCAAATGTTTTTAAAACATTTAGGAATGTTTCAGTTTATTTTAAACAATAATGAAACACAACGATGCTTATAAAGAACTACTTCCACTTTTGTCTTTAAAAAATTCTTATAAGACATCGTTTTATTAATGTTACAAATATTCTTCATTATTGCTTAATTAATGGCGTAATTGATTTATTATTAATACGTAAGGTTGTGTGATGTTCATTAATTGGTAAAACGGTGGAATAATTCTAGGTATTTTATGGGTGATTCCATTTTGCTGAACAGGTTAAATGCTGTGGAAGACTTTTGTAATTAATTGTTAGTTTACTTTTTACATGGGTAACGAACGGTACCGTAACGTAAATAATTGTTCGTGGCTGAACTTTCCTCAGCAATCATCAAGAGACTTCAATCGTAATAATACTATGTTCGTTTGATACACTTAACTAAGTCGGCGTAAAATAATTATGAAAATTCAACGTATCCATTTTATCAACATCATCTGTCTGTATCGATCCTGAGCACAACGCATCCATGTCGTACCGGGGTTCTCCTTAGTGTCGTTCCTCTATGGAAGTTGGGGACGTCCTAGGTTTCGGGTCACAGTTTTAGCAGGCCAGCAAATGAGGCGTTTTGTCTATCTATCGTCAGAGCTCCGAGTGACAGAGGCTGCCTAGCGTCTTCTAATCCCTGTCACTCTTCCGATGATATCCGACACTAATATTCTCGGTCTAATAGTGGTGTTTCTCACCCTGCTCACTATACTGATCCCTAACATGTTTCTTTCCATTAATTACGAGTAAGTAAGACTATACGGTGTGAAACTTGGATCCTGAAAGTTAACTCAATGAACAGACTGGAAGCATTTGAAATGTGGCTCCATCGCCGAATGCTCACTTTTCCCTGGACAGACATGGTTACTAATACCGAAGTCTTGAGGCGAGCTAGAGTTGACAGGGAATTGTTATCAACTATCAAGATTCGAAAGATCTCACATCTGGGTCATATACTGCGTGGAGAAAAGTACCACCTTCTCCAACTGATATTGGAGGGGAAAATTGAGGGACGCCGAGGGCCCGGAAGGAGACAAATGTCCTGGCTGCGAAACGTGAGGGAGTGGACCGGCATCCGAAGTGTCGAGGAGCTGTTCCAAGCGGCGCAGGACAGGGTCAGGTTCGCCGAGGTGATCGCCAACGTTGGGGGGACCCGACAGGGCACTCGAAGAAGAAGAAGAAGACTAATTACTTCTGTTTTATCAAATCAAATAAGTTTCTTTCTTTAAAATATTAAAAATAAAAATTAAAGTTTAAGGTATCTATTGAGAACAGATAAAATATAATATATAATATCAGGAACGCATGAGAGATGGCTCGACTTTAGGAATGCAAGATACTCTCTAAAGTCAAGAGCATTAAATTTGTCTTCTAAACGTACTTTCATTAATATGAAAGACGTCGATCTCCGAAGCTATCACGTTCATCAGTGATTTCTCTCCCCACCGGCATTACCAGAGGCAGATTGTTTCTGCATGTTGGGAGAGAATAAGAATAGAATAAAATGTCTATGTTCTGCCATTTGAGTTTATAATGACAGTCAAACAGGTCGTAAAATTGTCAGGAATGTAAAAAAAACTAAATCGCGAAAATGTGATAATTTCGGTTGTACTAAATACTAATCTATAAGCCGATATTATCCTATATAATTTACAATGGGATCAATGCCGATTTTTAATTTGTTATTTTTTCTTATAAGATTAAAATTAAAGTATTATACATGGGTTTTTTGTTTGTTTAGATTCTTACGACCCATTAGCAAGAATTAGAAATGATTCATTTTTAGAATAAACGTAGGTATCAGTTAGTAATAATAATATACAAAACAGAATATAATTCGATAATATTATAAGGATTATGAAATAGTTCTTTGATCATTTGAAAATAGAATAATCATCAAAATACAATTTACGTATTCATATAACGCTATGGCTTAGAGACACGCAACTTAGATAAAGTATGATATAAGCATACATGTATGCACCTGGGGGACAAGGTAAGGGCTTCAACGGGTGGTGTTTCTATAGCTATAACATCCGGCGCCCCTGGAAACATCACAAAGAAGACAACCTTCCTCTACAATGACAGGAGAAAGAGAAGAGACAAACCTTTTTAGGGCCATCCCTATGAGACACCCTCAAATAAGAACTATAAATATGTTTGAAACGTCTTTTGAGAAAACAAAACAATGTCATATAAAATATGTACATACTCGTATATGACTAGCTTTCCTAGGTACAAAGAAGAACAAAAGCATACCGATGAAAATACGATGAGTAAGTTCTTTTGTTTTTAAAATTTATTGTCTAACACAATATAAATAATAATTAAATTAAACGATGTTTTTTAAACTACTTTAACTTTTGTCTTCATTTCGACAGCGATCGGTTTCGCCAGGGTCGCTGGCATCGACATACTAGACCAGTCTGTCGATGCCAGCGAACCTGGCGAAACCGGTCACCGTCAAAATTAAGAAAAAAGTGGAAGTAATTAAAAAACATCGTTTTATTTTATTATTATTTAAAATGTCTTCCTTCAAGAGATTTCAGTAAAATTTAAACTGTTACTAAAAAACGTATTGTTAATAAATTTATATTATGTTATTTCGGGTGATTACTACTATTGAACATATATAAATTAATATTAATATAATATAAATTTATTTATGTTATTAATGAATATAAATTTTGTATTTATAATCTATCTATCTATCTATCTATATAAATAAAAGGCAATCTTCCGGGTGTGTGTGGACTATTTCTGAGGTTATTCCTGAGCTGATCCTTCTGAAATTTGGAGAATGGACTAAGTGGAATTCAGCGGTCGTCATAGGCATATTTTTGTTATTAATCGAGCTCTAATTAACTTTATAAATTAATCAATTAATTGAAAATTTTCGTAGTGCAAACGAATATAGACCTTAATGTTCGTATCACCTGAGTATCAATCTTTTGAGTCTATATTCGTTTGACATGGTCTGGAGAGAATTCAGTCTCCATGTAATTTTGTGTAGTGGCAACAATGTGTTTTTCATTCTGACAGTCCAATATATTGCGTTTTACTTTGGGATGTATAATACTTAATACGTTTTACTTATTACGTACTAAAATAATTGGTTGTTTAATTGGTACCTACAGTCTATTTTATTGGCCATATTTTAATGTACATTAATGCAGACAGGTAATTATGCTTCCAAATTTTGGCGAGTATAATTTTTACGCGAGTGTCATTTTGAGGTTATGAACGAAATTTTATTTTTTCGTGTGGCTGAAATTTATTCGTTTCTCTTACGTTCGACGGTGATTACTTAATGATATTCGTTTTCTAGAATTCTAGCCGTTCGATTGGTCACGTGGTCTCTGAACTGTCAATCTCTTTGTACGTCGTAATAATATTTTGTAGGTATATTTATATTTCTAATTCATATATATCTTCAAGTTATTCTATTTTGCCGTTGAAATGAATACATATTATATTTCCGCATTACATATTTCAAAGTTATACTTCTAAATAATATCGAATAGAGAAGAAAATATATATCGTTTTACTTACGTATCATATCTATGTAATTTTAGGTTATGAAGTTTCTGGGATTAAAAATATTCAATGATAATTAAATTGCTTTCAGGTTATTTCAAAGGATGATAGCGAAAATATAAAATATTGGACGTCGAAGCTCTACAAGAATATGAAGAAACTTGCTTCCGTAAGTTGTTTAATATTTATATTTCTAATTCATAAATAGATTTTCAGTTTCTTCTATTTTGCCGTTTTCTTTATACGCATACTTTGGTCAGGGAAATTGTTACATTACCACAGCAACGGTAAGAAAGTTCTAATGATATACAATATGAATTACAATATGAATGAATGACACAATTCTTATGACTTTTTCCGTTTATTTCTAGGAAAATAAAGTAACGGATCAGAGATGGGACGAAAATTACCGATGCAGCGTGCAAAATAACTTCGTTAAAATGGAATTAGATCAATCAAACAACGGATGATCAGTGAATTAGATGTACCCTGGAGTGGCGAATGAGAACCGGCTCATTTTTACATTACACATAAGCTACTTTTAGTAGTTTTCATTCATATATGAAAATTCCATTATTAATTTCAGGTAAGGTTTTTAAATTTACAGTTTATAGACAATAATTAAGCACATTCCCAAACGTGCCACCTGATCGTGATTTCGCTGTTGTCACATGCACCTTTCATGACTAAAAACAATGTCAAAGCGCCCTTGAGATGAGCTATTCACGAAAACGGCGATTATACAAATTAAACAAGCAAACAAACCATCACGCCGTTTCCCCACAGGGGTAGGCAGAGAGAATGGACCATAACACTACTCTATCCTGGCAAACCTCTCTAGCTTCCTCCACATTCATACAACGAGTCATACACGCATGTCGATTCCTCCGACTTCTAACATGACCAACCTTTAAAATCTGATTAGTTTAATTAATTTGACAAATTAATCAAATTAATCAGATTAAAAGGTTTTATTTGTTTTATCGTTTTTGTAAAGAATTTTGACAGGTGTAGAAATAAATTTTTCATTTGTTCCAATAACAATTTGAATAATTTCTTCAATATTATTTTTAAGTTCTTGCTGGTTAAGTGCCTTATTACAGATAATTTAAAAAATGGTGGATACGTGTAACATAAATTAAATAAACACAAAAGTCCGGATCGTCCAAGTCAACATGTGCAACATCGAAAAAAACATTATGTGTTATTACATTATGTGCTAAATTAAAAAACAGTGGATACGTGGAACATATTATAAATTAAATAGACAATATGTGCACCGTCTAAAAAGTACATTTTGTGTAAAATTATTTTTATTTTGTTATTTTATTTTATATCATTATATTTTATATTATTTGTTTTAGATTTATTTTGTGGGTGTTGGACGATCGAAGTGTGCGCGGGAGATGCCTATTGGTGGCGATGAGGTTCGCAACCCATCACACCGCGCCTCCCGCGGGGCGAAAAGAGAAGGATGGAGTGCCGCATCAGTAAAAGTGTGACAGTCCATTCTCTCTGCTTACACTTTCGGGGAGACGGCGTGATGGTTAGTTAGTTAGTTAGTTAATTTGACAAATTAGCCTAATTATTATTATTATTATGCATATAGCATGAACTGCCTTTTATATGAAGAATATCTTCAGCAAACAAGTGAAAAACAGTTGTAATTCATTCATTGTATGGAAATTTAAATTTTGCCTTATGCGCCTCTTCGGTGTCCGCCTTATGGCAATTTAAATTTTATTTTTTTTAATTCCAGGGCCCAAAATTGATGAATCAAAGTTGCCGATGCAGCGTGTAAAATAACTAATGTTTAAATGGAATGGGATCGGTCATAAAGCAAGGACAACGGGTGATAAGATCTTCTGGCCTGGAGTGGCGAAAGAGAAACAGCTACACAAATTCTGGCAGATCACAAGCAAGATTGTCTGATGACATTAAACGAGTGGCAGGAGGTCAATGGCGCAGAGCGGCGAGGGATACAGTTGTGGAAGTCGGGAAGGGAGGCTTTTGTAGTATTATCATCTATATTACTATTCCACGCCAACGGACTCGCAGTAGAAACTTACTTTATTGGCTCTGATGTGAATTTCATGGACAACGAAATCAAGAGTTTTGTTTCTCTCAACATATGAATGTTTTGTGCAAATGTGATATAATATTGTTTATTTGATTATTAAATTTCATATAAAATATTCAAAAAATACTTTTTCAATTACATTAGTAATATGTATTCAAGTTTAAAATTCACAGCGAGTTTGCTTGGATTGAAACATTGTTTTATAGATATATACACACATTTTTGCATCCATACACATGTCATTTAATCCAATAAATAAACTAATTGATATTGAACTTCAATTGTATTTGTTGAATATATATTGGATTTATTTATATACTCGAATTTAGCAATAGCGAAGCGTTGCCGGGTCAGCTAGTATTGCATATATTTTACATGAAATTTGAGAAAAAGTGAAGCATTTTCTAAGTAATTATTATAATTAATGTAGTCCTTTGACAATGTAAGCCTAGTTTGTACACGTAGATTGTGATGTATCATATTACAGCAAGATTCTACGAAATTGTAGAAAAATAAATAAGTGATGCGATTGAAATTTCAGTCAGCATTATATGATACTTTTAGTGATATATGACTCTAATTTGAACTAGGCCTTTATAAATAAAACCTTACTTGTGTTTTTCAAAGATATATATTGTACAATACAATAGGTACGATAGATAATATAATATAAAAATACGGCATCTCCAAATATGGTTGTGAGATTTTTCAGCGCCGATAAAAGAGCTTTCGATATTGAGATCCTTGGGATTAATTCCTTACCATCACTTTCAATCTTATCGTCATGCCATTTCTTTACTTAAATATCTCGACTTGCTTCTTTAAGGAATTGGATATTAAATCATTTAGCTCCCATATAACAATACATTTTATTAACGATCTCAATATATAGAGTATACCTGACCTTGACGACCTTCGTGGCTGAGTGGTAAGTTATTTGACTGCCACACTGAAAGTCCAGGTTTGAATTACGGCGATGGAAGTGTGGTTGTCACACTGTCTTTGGTTTGGTGTAGAATTCACAATTTTTATTTTCTTTTATTTATTTATTCTTTTTTTATCGATTTTTCGTTATTTACGATTTATCGTTTTTTCGTTATTCAGTTTAAATCAAAATGTCCTGAATATACTTGATGTCCTGAATGTCCTGAATGAAAATTAACATTTTTTTTTTACTTAAATCAACTTTTTGAACGCTAAGGCACACTGTGGAATTCCATAGTAATTTACTTAGGAAATTGAAAATAACTTTGTTTAATCCACTAATTATTAAAAAAATATTAAAAAACACGACATGTTTTATTGTATCGAATTTGAAATGCGTTTTATATATAAGTCTTTCTTCGTTTAGTTTTTATTATATTTTTACACCTGAAGATGGAGGTATCCTCCGAAACATGTCGTGTTTTTAGTGGATTAAACAGAGTTATTTTCAATTTCCTAAGTATGTTACCTAAATAATTATGAATTCTGCAAAATTAAAACTACTACAAAAATACCTATAATCTATGATATATTTCTAAATAAATATTTTAAGTGATTATTTACTTCGAATGTTTTATAATGATTTCATGAACTGTTATTTTTTATTGTTTTGTATTGCAACGTTACTTTATAAAAAAAAAATTGTATACTGCATCGGTTAATGCTTAAAGAGTGATCTTTAGCAGTAAATTAAGTATGAAGTTAACGTTTGATAATTGCCAATTTAAAAATCCTCAATAAATTCGTATTTGCTGGAACGGTGATCAGAGCTAGATTGAATATACAAAGCCCACTTATATATCTTGATTATCCTCTTTCAGGTTTACCTAACAATTACCATGTATAAAATATATATAGACGGTGTTTTGAAGTTAACGATAAAGGAAAGTAATAGATTATTCCACAAATGTGCGAAATAATGAAGATAAATTTTTTTTTTACTCTTTGAAATTTACGATTGAATTTTAATAGCATTTTTATTTATTTATACAGCAGGTTACAGGTACAACTCAATGATTGTATATATTGGTGTTTTTTTAGAGGTTTGGTTTTTAAAATAGCAACATTGTTTCTACAGACTTTCAATTTGACAGTTGATTTGTAGTCAGTACGTTTTACCATTTCACCATGAATAGACCGACGTCAGAACAGCGCTTGCAAATTGTGCAAATTTATTTTGAAAATTATGGTTCGGTTCGCCAAACTTATCGTGCATAACGTCCATTTTACGGTCGACATCCGAGCAAGTTATTCGGAAGATCATGGATCGTTTTCGCACCACGTATTTTCTAGTGGATAATACGCTTCCACAAAGACGACAATTGTCGAAAATTGGATTTCATGATTGCGCTTCATTCGAGCTAGCCGTGGCGCCCATATGCCCGAAATAATATTTAAACGATAATAGCATAAAATTATCTATTAAATAAAGCCAATATCATAGACATTAACATTATTTTAATGTGTTTTTTTTTTCATTTTGAATATGTATTGTATACCTCTAAAAAAATACCCTATATATGTTTATATTGTTATCTTGATTCTCATGACATGTGTTAGGTAGCTTATTTATCACTATTTTATTGTCACTTGAATTTTACATCAGACCATGACAGTATGACAATCACACAGCCATCGCCGGGAATTGAACCCGGGAGCTTCGGTATGGTCACGATTGTCATCTTTGTTATTTCGCTGTTGAAATAAAACGATATTTTTTAATAACTACTTCCACTCTTGTCCACCAGTATATCGATGCCAGCGAGCCTGACGAAACCGGTTGCTTTCGAAATAAAGAGACAACGTGGAATAAGTTATTAAAATAAACATTTTATTTAATTGTAATTGTGATTTTATTGAGTAGTATTTGCAACACCATGTATAAAAGCTGCCAAAAGATTCCGTGTCAACTAGTAGCTAAACTGTCTGACGCAAAACGCTTTAGTGAATTTAATGAAGCAGTAATTAAATCGAAGAACTATTATTATCGGTGGAACTGTTATTAGAACATGTGGCGTGGGAGAGCAGGTACCAGACTGTTTGTGTAGATGGTATCTCCGGCAGTTATCGAAGAGGAGTGAGGCTACAAGTGCGCCCTGCTGGCTCTTATGTAAGGCCACCAGCCCGGCAGCGGCATGACAAAACTGGAGATACAATGGCGTGACCTTATTCGAGTTGGAATCTAATAGATTATCAGGAACTGTTACCAAATGATATGATAAATCTACAAAATTATTAACAAGGATGATTGCGAAAAGTCGAGCGAACATATTATTTAATGTTTCACAATTGTTACAACCAAATGATCGTGGCGTTACGCAATTCAATATTTAAAAAAGTCTCAGCGAGATGTGTATACATTTTCATACTGACGCAATCACAAGAGAAGTAATCTTCGTACTATGCGAACTTCTTTGTTTGTCCTATAAAGGTTCTACGACAATGGGAGAAAGTCTTTTACATTCACATATCCCTAGAAGATCCATGTTTTTGGTAATAGAGCCAAAATAAGTTATATTAACGTAAACTTTTATGTACTAATGAAAACATATGTTTTCTAAAATATATATTTTTTAATTACATATTTCGCAATGATAAGACATAATCAAATGATAATGCTGATCACATTTGACAATGTCTTAGCAAGGCAAAATATGTCATTCCATATGAGTTATACAGAAAATGCTTTAACACGATGATACATTTTTCTTCTAGATTAAAACATGGATTTCTACAGTGTTAACGTCTAAAGATTAAATAAAGTTATAATCTAAGTATTCTATGAAACATATTTCTGAACTTTCGTATGAAGCACTTAATTTGCGGTGTGACATTATTAAATAAAATAATAATATACTTTTCGTAACTTGTATTAATACCACTTTATATGGTAACACCAACCGGTTTCGCTCCCGCCAGGTCTTCGTCAGGGTGAGAGAATAAAACTAAAAAATAAAACCGTTTTACTCTCTCACCCTGACGAAGCTCCGTCGGGAGCGAAACCGGTTGATGTTAATACAAATTACTAAAAGTGTATTGTTATTTAATTTAAAAATATTTTTGATAGCAACTGATTTTCTGTTAACTTTTTCTATATCAAGACATACATGGCATAAGTAAAAATGATGCAATCACATATTTGCATTATTTTTATGAAGTAACTTTATTTAAAAGGGTATTTATACACGGATGAGTGTCGTTTTCAAGATACGATGTATTAAAAGTAGTGTAAACGTAATACAAAACACTCCATAAAACATTCGTAAAGAAATTTCCTCCGGGAAAGTTATGCAGAGCATTATACATCGATGTGAAACAGTAATTATCAGAAGCGGCGATCAGCCTCGGGTCGTGTGGACCGGTTATCTCAGACACATTCTCTTCATAGCTGGCCATTGCATAATAGGGTCAACTCTCGGACGGCCGTAATATTTACCTTTAACTCGGAGCTATTCTGGGCCCAATCAAGCGATGAGCTGTTTAGCTATGCCGGTATTGAGATATTATTCGGGCCTGAAGAAACGGCCAGGCCGGAAGCCATACCTCTCCGAGATGACGAACACGTTTCTGGGTATATCGGATAATTATTTATTTAACTGTAAAGGCAGACTGGTTTATGCATACGGGGCCCGTTTGATGTGGCACAGATCTATGCTCACAATTAGCCGCGCAAATAATATACTGGAATTGAAATCGATTACAGTTGTTAGTATCTATCTTTAAGAAATTGAGTGCTAAGTTTTTGATACAGAGTGTAACGTATGACTTTAGGTACATAGGTACTCGAAACAATGCAAGGAAAAGCTTGGACTTGGACTTGGATCTTCTGGCTTACAGAGGTTCAGCTCTAATTAATGGCTATTCCTCTTACGTCTGTAGGAAACATTATTGGAATGTGATTTGGTAGTTGTTTTATGATGGGGCTAAATGTATGGCCCGGAGTGTCCCCCGAAAGAGGGCGGGGAGGGGGGATTTAAGGGTTTATGATAAAGTCTTATATTATTGTCAGGGAATGGAAGACCAGTTAGGGTTGAGATTGTATATAAAAAAAAGTCTGTTCCCGAGGGGAAGAGAAGAGGAGCAGTGCCTGGATGGAGTTGTGGTAGGAGATAGCATCCCACGTGAGACCATTTTGTTTGGCGGAGTACGAAGGTGGCTATCGGGGAAGATTTTTTATTTTTATTTTTATATCCGCATTGATTGGGCGCTATCGGGAGGGGTAAAAGACTGAATAATGGTGGATATCTTGGTGGTAAAGGGTCATTATTGATAAGGAAGATGGTAATAAATTAGGTCGTGGTCTGGAATTGAAAGATATGCATTTGGAGTAGTGCAAGGAATAATAGAGCTGGAGTCGCAGTATTTTGATGTACCAAAAGAGTGTGGTAACGGTGGTCTGTCATCGGGCAAGGACGCTAACATTACTCAATGATATGGACCAGTCTTTCGTCAATGCCAACCTTCATCTTCAGAGAGCCTTGTTACCCGTTAAAAGCACTTGGAATTTTATATGATTGAAACTGTTATTAGTTATATTCATATTGTGTATTTAAGGAAAGTTTGGTCCGATTTTTTGTATGAAAATCGCATTTTTTGAAAGGTATAATAAAAAAATACATCAATCAAAATATTGTCCAACGCTAGCCACTACTTTTCCCATCTTTCTGGCAATAGATGAATCCATCGTCGAAAAAACGCCTCGTCTTCTGAGGTAATCCAGGCATCGACCCAATTCTTGACATCTGCATATGACTGGAAGTGCTGCTCTTACAGTACCTGAACAAGTGATAGTCCGATGGTGCCACGTCTGGTGAATAAAGCGGGTGCGGTATAATCTCCCCACCCACATGCCCCATGTGAGCAGAAAACTCATTATTTTTTCCTAGTTTCAATCCGAAGGATCGGTTTGCGGCAAAGTGTAACATTTTTGCTAGTTCTTTGGATGTCACTTTTGCCTTGAATGTGGTAGTTTCCCGTTGCTTTCCATTTTTTTTTGTAAAAATAGTGTACAGGTACTGTATATATTGTTTTAGCTTTTGATTCTCACAACATGTAATGTACCAAAGACAAAGTGATAATCAAACTGCCATCGCCGGGAATTGAACCAGGGACTTTCGGCGTGGCATAGTTCTTGCCATTCTGCCACGAAGGTCGCTCATTATTAATAAAAATGAATCTGGTTGTGTCCAGGCTTGAACTCAAGTCTCCTCGAAATTATAAATAGTCTTCATTATTTATTATGAAGGTTTAAATAATTTAATGTTACCATTTAAAAATTCGTCGAAAAGCTCCGTTGTTTGACCATCACTAAAAACATAAACCATATTTGTGCGTGTAGTAATTATTTATTTAAGATTATAGTAAATTTGACTATCGCGGATATCATAAGTCTCCCAGCGTGAGGTTACCTCAATAACATGTGAGATGTTATTTGATTTTAGCAGGAAATCATATCGATAACAATTCGCCCGAGGTGATCGTTTCCAGAGCTCTTCTCATGTCAATTTATTTCCAATTCAAAAAGTTTCATGGGAAAATATCCCCCGATATTTCATTAAAATTATGTGCGTTTCATTTGAAGGAAATAACAAATTAATGTGGATCCTGTATCGAATTGTCCAAGACCGACAAAATATACGACTCAATGTTTTGATTCGTTTTTCATACTGGAGTAACTTCGCTGGATTTCCTGGTTGTCATAATATAAAATTTCCACTAAACGTACGATTTACACAGTATTAGCTAATATAATAAATATAAAAACGGATTAAATATTATCAATCTTCTTCTACTTTTAATAGATCTAACGATCTCTGTCATAGAAATCACATCTCCTGGAATGATGAGGAACAGCTTTTCTAGCTTCTCTCATCTAAGGCAATTAAGATCCATTAAAAAAATTCCCGTTGACAGTTTTAAAACATTAATCAATTCCTTCGTCGTATCACGACTAGATTACTGCAATGGAGTCTACAACATCCCCAAACAGCAAACTAATAAGCAAGACTGATAAGAGGTGTGCCGAAGAGTTGTCATATAACACAGCATCTTAAGGAGCTCCATTGGCTGAAATATCCAGATAGGATGCAATACAATCTCTGCTGGACGGTCTTTAAGGCGTTGCATGGTATGGCACCAGCTTACATATCTGAACTCTGCATCAACGAAAATTTGAATGCCAGACAGTCTACATTGCGATCAGCTAAGACTTCTGCGATCGGTAGATTGACTGTGCCAAAACGCTGTCCTAGCACAAACTTTGGCGACCGATCCTTCGCGATAGCCCGCCCTTCAGCTTGGAACAATCTTCCAGCAGACCTTAATTGCATTGAGAATCAGTCAGAGTTTAAATCGAGACTCAAGAGTTTCCTGATAAGAAGGGTTGATCGACTACGTTAGGTGCAGCCCTCATACTAAATATGTTTATTTTTTAACTAGTTCATAAAACGGAGCATTTTCTACAGCGCCCGTGACATAAGTAATTCATAAAAATGACGCTCTATAAATTAACCAATTTATTATAATATTATTATCTGTCCCTCCATCTCTTAGGTGGTCTTCCAGGTGTCAGTAGGGGATTCTGTAAGCGGCTGTATATACGAGTCTGTCACCATCCATTCTAGTTATATGGTCTCTCCAGTATTTTCTTCTGGATCTACTTCATCAAACGATATCCTCTATTTCGCAAGTTTTTCTCATGTTGCGATACGGACATGGTATCGGAGAGTTCTTGAATCTTAGGACCTTCATCTCAGATGTTAACAAATAGATGATTCGTACAGTGTCGGCCCGCGTCTCTACAGCATACTTCTAATATTATCCAGTTACATGATTTACAAAATACGTAAGATTTATTCAAGATGAAGGTAGAAAATCTAGACATATGACAAAAATATTTCGGTACTTTGATTACTAGTGCAAGGTTCATCGTGAATTCTCTCTAAGAAGTCGTTTTTTCAATAAGGAGCATTATCTTGAAGTTTAACGAGAATTATGTGATAATATCCGCCGAAAGACACTTGAATCGTTCTACAACTCATATTTTTGTCATTTATCTGCGTATTACTTGATTTTTGACCAAAAACATGACCACAGTTCTGCCGTAGTGACCTGGTTAAGCTCCCAGTGATTTCTTTTTGTTTTTCCGAAGATCAAAAAACATTGAACGGACAACGTTTTCACACCATAGATGAGATACAATGAAAATTGCTGGAGCAACTGAATACCATCACAAAAACCGAAAACGTGAGATGTATTGAATAATGAATAAAAAAAAACTGTAGCATAAGTGTATTATACTCTGATGGGAACTTTTTTGAAAGAGACATAACGAATATAAAATTTATTTTAACACAAAAATGTTGTCTAACCCAAAATTGAAACTGACATGTGAATTCTGGTATTGGACTCGTATATACAACTTCCAAAAATTTGTCAGACATGGTCATAAGAAAGGTGGAATGCGGAATGTTGTAATTACATAAAGTGTGCACTTAACCCAACCAATGACAGGTCATAAGTCCTGTAAACACCTTGATCAACCATATTCAGTTTCCAATTTGCATCTTCGTCTCTATTGAGATACAATTAAATCATGAATTGATAACCCGCAATGGGTGAAATCTAGTATTCGTATACAAGTATATGTATACATTCAAAAAATATTGCAAAAAAAATGTTGGTTTATTTTTACAAACCACGTACTGCGTTTGTAAATAGATTTGATCATCCTTCATAGGGACAAATCAATTAAATGACGTGATAGGTTACGTGGGTGAAAACAACAAGATAGAATTATTAGAAAATAATACGACCTCTAGACACCCTCTAACATAGTAACAATGTACAGGGTAAATTAATTTCGTAATATTTTATTCGTAGTTCTGCGAATCTAAGCTCTATCGTGCACGCTCCTCAAACCACAACCTCGCCAGGTAATGGAAAATATTCTTGAGCTACGTAGGTTCCAAAAGCTATGTAATATTATACAAGTATAAGTATCTACCGATGTAAAAAAATTAAATTGAGCAGTGGATGATAAACAACAAGAAAAGGAAAAGTACATTAGAATATAAGCAGGAGTAACTTATTTGGTATTTAACTTACGGTATTAATATATAATACAAAAAAGCTTCTATAGTCAAGGACAGATGATCTATAAATTTAATCAGTAGATAACAAACACTTTTAAGTAACTAACGTTTTCATCTAAAAGGCGGGCCACACTGTTTTAAACAAGCTCTCCACATCGGTCTCAACCGGCGGTTTAAAACTGTGTAGACACTTGTTTGAAACCAAAATTTGTTTGACCTTCAACAAACTTTGTGGATGGAAACTTTAAACACGCATTCCACGTGTGGAGAGCTTGTTTTAAACCAAGTGTGGACGCTACACCAACCGCGGGCTCCACAGCTCTCCACCAAGGTCACCCCTGTGGAGAGTTTGTTTCAAACAGTGTGGCCCGCCTTTAAGTCGTCAACTTTACATATGATTGATTTATTTATTAATAGAATTCTAGAATTCACAGAAAGAAGATCTAATCTGCCAAAAAAGAAAAGGCCTGTTTTATATTAATTTTATTATATTTTAAGGGCATGACACGTTTCGCCTTGGTAAGGCATTCTCAAATATGTATGCTTGACTTAATAATGCGAAACATGTCATTCCCATAAAATATAATAAAACTTCTTGAAAACAAACGTTTTCTTCCGTATTCATTATTTAATGTGGAGTTTTACATATTCGTTCAAGAAATATGTTTCTTGACTTGATTACCATAATACTAAGCGTTGATGAATATTGATCAATTCAATATTGATGGAGACGCTGGTTTTCTAGAAGTGTTATTGCATTATTACATCATAACATAGAGACATGTTTCGCCTCGCTATAATTAAATGTATTTATGTAAAACTTCTTAAAAACATTTATTGTTTCTTGAACAATGATGTAAAACTCCATATTAAATTATTAATACGAATGTAAACGTCAGTTTTCTCGAAGTTTTATTATAATTTATGGGAATGACACCAGTTCTAAGAAACATTTTCCAGTATTTCTGGGCCTACCCAAATAATTATTTGTTAAAAATGTACAAAGCCATATCAATGTTCGTTAATTACCATATTCTGCTCCGTTTACTAGTGTATATAAATAGCAATGAGCTTAAATTTCGCCACATTTGATAATGCCTTAGAAGGGCGAAACATGTAATTCCCATAAAATATAATAAAACTTCTAAAAAACTTACGTTTTCATTCAATACAAAATACAAATTTATTTGTCTTTTTATTTATTTATATACTTTGTATATATAACAATATTAAAATTACATATCTGACATGTTTCACACAACCAGTCCTTTTTCAGTGATACATATTATAAAGATACACATTTAAAACATTATAAAATTGTATTATTATAAAACAATTTTATAATATTTAAATTTTTTATCTTTATAATATGTATCACAGAAGAAGGACTGGTTGACTGAAACATGTCTGATATGTAATTTTAATAGTGTTGTATATACAAAGTATATAAAAAAAGAAAAAGACAAATAAAACATCTACAACACAAAGTATGGCGAACATAGAAGAAACAAAATACAAAATTCGAATTTTATACCGTTTGAGAAATAATAAACAAAATACGATTTTAAAGGAGTTGAAGAAAACATCATTGTTATTTACATAATGTGTTTAGTTAGCGAAGTTTTGTGGGACCGTCGATATCATTTATATGTTAAAACCTAAATAGGTTGTTCCTCTTTGTCTAGCATCACTTTAGGTAGACGGCAGAACGGTATTTCTTCAGTAGGTGGACGATTGAGTAACAACATTTTTGATTGGACGTTGTCGCGGAGACATTGAAAACACAAGATCGTGTCACATTGTTAACCAGTAATAAAAGACAATAAAAATGAACTTCGTGGGCACAAACGCCTTCTTGGATTATCTCAAACTTAGACTTATTTACGCTCCGTTGGCTGTTTTTGAAATTTGTGAAACCAATGACTCAATAAAACGCTTTTCAATAAAGCAATTTTCCGCTATATTTTTATCTAGTTGACAAATAACACGCACATTTATTTGGAATGAAATATTGCGTTTGCGTTAATCACAACTGTATAAAATAGGACTTGGACTTGGATCTCTGATTTTTGGAGTGAGACTCGGAAGTCTGTTACTCCTTCCCATTGACGAGTTATGTGGTTTGTGGGTTTGTTTTTTAGGTTTGTGTGTGGTGTAGTGTGTGTGACTCTATGGGGTTGAGTTTAATGTGTGGGAGGTGTGATTTTAGTTGCAACCTGTGCAGAAGAGAAAAATATATATTTAATGCAAGGGACCAAATTTTTGGCGGAGTAAAATTTATATTACGTCGGGCGGGGCTAGGTATAATGGTTGTGTATAAAATAGGTTTTTGCGTATTTAATGGACTTGCACTTGGATCTTATGGCTTATAGAAGTTTAGCTCCAATAGCTATTCCTATTACGTCTTGGAACTATTATATTATAAAAACGTATCGTTTCTAGAAGTTTAATTATATTTTATGCGAATGACATAAATAATCTAATAAATGACATATATAATCTAATGCTTAGCAAACATTAGATAAAACTTTGCCAAGACGAAACATTTCATTCCAATAAACTATAAAAAAAATTCTTCATATAAAGCACTCACTTTGTGGTTAGACATTTTAAATAATTATATAAATAAAACAACTTTGTATATAACCACGGTAGGGTTGTTATATTGATGCCAACTAGTTTCGCTTGGACCCAAGCTTCATCAGGGCAGTATAACAACTAAACATAAAATTCTTTGGTGTACACATAATAAAAAACGGTGAAATCAGAGCAGGGGGTGCGAGAAGGATATAAAAAAAAATTCAAGAAAACTTAACATGGAGAAAACTTAACATCATTATTCAAGAAACAATAACAACGTATTATATGATTATAAATACAAGTAAAACTAAATACAGTATTCAAATAAAAGTATAAAAAAAAGTTTTTCCTAATGAAAAAGAGAACACATTTTAGAAATTAAATTAGATTAAATGTGGCCTGGAGACCCTTTTGCCTTTTGCTTTTTTTCGGAATGTTGCATTCCCCAGATATAGTAAGTCCTGTATGGACGGGGGGGGGCTAGAGAATGCATGAGCGAAGCTGACGAAAGGGCGCCGCTACGTCCTGATACAGTTTCGGTTAAGCGGTGGGTAACCTTCTATATTTTTATCATTCTTATTTTTATACATCTAAAACAATTAATGTTCCTTTAATTATTTTGTTGAGTTATACTTAAGATAGCTAAAGAAAAAGTTAAATTATTATAATTATTTTATAATATTTTTTAGTTTTTAGTTTTGAGTTTTTAGTTTTGATTGCGGACTCGGCAGAACAATTGCAAGTTACATTGAATGAGTGGGCAGATGCCTTAGAGTGTAATGGACTACGCATTAGCAGGAGTAAAACCGAATATTTAGAATGTGAATATGAGGACATCGCTACAGATTTGGCTCATGAAAACACAATTCACATTGGCAATACTCCAGTTAACAAGGTGTCCCAATTCAAGTATCTCGGGTCGGTCCTTACTGCGGATGCCAACGTAGACACTGATGTCAAACACAGGACAAACACCGCCTGGCTCAAGTGGAGGTCTCTATCAGGTGTCCTGTGTGATCCAAAAATTCCAATCAGAACTAAGGGCAGAGTCTACAAGACTGCAGTGAGGCCCGCCATGCTATATGGAGCAGAGTGCTGGACCAACAAAAAAGTCCACGAAAGTCGAGTCCACGCTGCCGAGATGAAAATGTTGAGGTGGGCTGGAGGCGTCACAAGGCTGGACCACGTTAGGAACGAATACGTGAGGGGTAGCTTTAAGGTTGCCCCAATAACGGAAAAATTAAGAGAATCTCGACTCCGGTGGTACGGTCATGTGATGCGAAGAGACAGCGAGCACATTGTCCAAAAAGCCCTCAGCATTCCCACAAAACCAAGAAGAAGAGGTCGCCCAATGGCAACATGGTGGGCCAACATGGAAAAGGAGCTCCAACACGAGAACCTGACAGTGGAAATGAGTGAAAATAGGAAAGTTTGGCGTTTTCGTACGAGGAGGGCCGACCCCAGATGATGGGAAATGGCAAAGAGAAAGAAGAGAAGATATTATAATATTTTTAGGAGCAACGATTAAACGAGTAATATTTTTTCGAAAGTATATAGTAGGTAATTTATATGTTGTCAAATATTATTTATGAAAATTGCTTTGCGCTAAAACTATTTTCTAAAACGTGCGTATAAATTTAACGTAACTACTAACAAGGACAATAATAAAGTTGTGTTTTAATAATCGTATTAAAATATCTATATTTATGCGTAGCAAATTTATATCACATCGCTTTACGTAACACTGCGAACGGATATTTTAATGTTATAAGTAATGGATATGGGACCATGAAGATTAATAAGAACATTTATGGATAGTGTGTTCGCGATGTTAACGATATTATGGTAAAAAAATATGTTGAAGAATACGCGTGCAAAAAAATATTATTTAAAGTATTGGAATTATGTTTATGTTTATCTTCATAGAAAAATATTAGGTGCACAATGGTTGTACCAACCCTTATGTATGTAAGTGAAGCTTGGAAATGAATAGAGTGCCATATGCAATATAAGATACTTTCGTATGAAGTGAATGCAGTGCAAATGAAAGTGTTATGAACAAAATACCGAAAGAGTCAATAAGATGGCTTGGACAAGACAATTTCATGTTAATATATAATAATTTTTTTTTAAATATTCCTTCTCATTGTAAATTTATAATTACAGACTGATAGAAAAATATAATTTTCAAATGAAATGATAAGAGAACTGTAATATGAGCTTTGATTTAAATTTCAGAACAGCAGATCACTAGAATATAACATAGTCAATTATTTGTTGGAGTCTTGTTCTATAAATTATCTAATATTTGACTATATATCTTGTTTTTTAAACAGTTGGTAAAAATATGTTGGTTACGAAAAATATTTATGAAAACATTTGTTTTCTAGAAGTTTTATTATATTTTATGATGGCATGTTTTCCTTTGCGAGTGCTTTAACCATTGTTTTTCAAACATTATATTTTAATAAACTTGAGTTTATTTAACTTCTAAAAATGGACGATGTCATAAATCTCTTCTTTCTTCTTTTCCTTTGCCACTTCCCATCATCTGGGGTCGGCCCTCTTCGTACGAAAACGCCAATCTTTTCTATCCTGACTCATCTCCACTGTCAGGTTCTCGCGTTGGAGCTCCTTTTCCATGTTGGACGATGTCATAAATGTCATTAAAAAAATCAAATGTCCTTAACAACGCGAAATATGCAATTTCCATAAAATATAATAAAACTTCTAGAAAACAGACGTTTTTATTCGAATAAGTAATTTAATATTATTCAGATATAAGCATATTTTAACCAATCTGCTAATATGGAAAATAATCATTAAATTTATTATTTTATTAAATTTCAAAAATCTTGACATCAAGTCATCAATTAGGCAGAGTTATGCCTCTGCCTATATAATATAATAATAAAACCTATATAAAACAGACGTTTTCATTCGTATTAATCGTTTAAGATAGAGTTTTACATCATCGCTCAAGAAACAATAAATTAAATAAGTATTTGAATAGTTAATTTTATTTTCTTAAGGTAGATATAACCATTAATCTGAAAGAATATTTTTACTTTTTGCAAATATTACATTTTAGTTTCTTGTATTACGGCATTATTATTTAAAAAAAATCTAATTATAACGCTTCATGCTGACAACGTGTTAATAGGTCGAATCGTGAGACATTGCATTTCACATGGATTTGTTATTGCACAATAGTATTTAACATAAAATGCATTTAATATATGTGTATTACATTATGTAAAGAAAGTCATGATTTTCCAATGCAGCAGTGGCCTATTGGATCGGGCGCATAGAAAGCGCAAGATGAATAGCGCTGATTGCGCACGCGCGACACTCACTACCATGACGTCACCGTTGTCCGCTCTCAACACTAGACTTACGCGATCGGTCTATCACCGCGCGGAAAAAATAGCAAATAGGGCAAATAATATTTGTTAAATAAATTATTAAAGAATTTTATGCTTATCGATATTTCTTTTAATTTGTATATTTGGTTGTTTGTAACATCTGATGATGCCAACATCGATTGGCGAAACAGCTGTCGCGACACTGAAAAAGTGGATAGTGAAAATTGTGATATCATAATAGTGTTATAAATTTTAACACTTAATAATGTTTCGACCAAAACAATTGACTATTTAGATATTTCTTTAAATGTTGTTTTCGTTTTTTTGGTAGAGATTAAAAAAAAATATTTTCGATAGACTAAGAAAACAATATAATAATTAGAAATTAAATAAAATTTTATATATGAATAATGAATTTTATCAATATACCTATGTTAAATTTGAATTAAATCATTATGAATCAAAAAACTGTTTTCTTCTTCATATTCTAAGTCGATTTATCTCGTTGTGTTTCATATGTAGTTTTTTTAATGTTTTGTTTATATAAAGTTCTCCTGGTGATGAAGGTAGGTACTATCGTTGAAACATGTCGATTATTCTATGATTTCTATTCAACATAATATGTATGGGGATGGTCAGAAATAACGATTTGTTCTAATTATTTAATTGTAACTCAATAGAGACGAAGATGCAAATTGGAAACTGAATATGGTTGATCAAGGTGTTTACAGGACTTATGACCTGTCATTGGTTGGGTTAAGTGCACACTTTATGTAATTACAACATTCCCCCTTCCACCTTTCATGGCAATGACAGGTCATAAGTCCTGTAAACACCTTGATCAATCATATTCAGTTTCCAATTTGCATCTTCGTCTCAATTGAGATACAATTAAATCATGAATTGACAACCCGCAATGGGTGAAATCCAGTATTCGTATACAAGTATAAGTATACATTCAAAAAAATATTCAAATTTTTTCATATTGCTATTTGTTTTATAAATATTTGAATTAAACATACGAGTTTGATTGAAACGATAATGTAAAGCCAAGTGCGATTTTACCAAACCTATATCCAGGCGATAATGATATACAGAATTTAATCAAGAGCCGAAACATGTACCATAAAACAAAAGAACTGCAGAAATGAAGACGGTACGCGCTATTTGGGATAGATATACTGAGTGACAGAATCAGAAATACTGCAATACATGAAGCCTGTAACACGAAATATATTTTAAGAAAGGGCAGGATAAGAGGCGATTCTGGTGCGAACAAGTGGAGAGAATGGATGCAAACAGACTTCAACACGTGGTAGAAAATAACATGTCAAAGATCAGTAAAGATGTGGTGACGAATTCGATGTCCCATGAGACTACTGCATAACAAACAGATCTTCAGATCTACTACAAGAGAATGAATAAAATGAATTACGGCAATCGGAAAGAAGCGGAACGCTTGAATCGCAGTTTATTCGTACAAAATGCTTTCCCATAACATATGCTAATTTATCATAAAGCTCTTTGCGCTAAGCAGCAGGCGTCCGACACGTACCGTAATCGTTGGTCTCTCAACAACAAAGTTAACTGGCATTGAAATACCCGATTGACAATATTAACGGAATCGAGTAATTCCTTCCCAGCGGTAATGAAGCCATAGTAGGGCCGCTGATCTTTAATACTGGTCAACGGTGAATAAAATCGTACAATAATATAATTAGCGGTATATACACAAGCATTTCCAGACTAACTGAACATGTCATCTTCTAGTATTCCCACTGCGGACTTCACCTTTACCATTTCAATATCGAGTGTGGCTCGACAAAGTATTTCTTACATCAACTACTATTTTGCGCTTGACTTGGCGTTATACGACGCAATTTTTAAAATTAAAAGAAAAATATATAATTACACATTAAACACTATTCCAATATGGTTTTTATTGAGACTTCTACGATTACTGTAAGTCTTTTTTTGCAAATTAATTAAGCAGTTGGTGATATATAATTAAAAAAACATATAATTAAGGAGTGCAGCGTTAATTGGCATTAATTATCATTTTATGTTTTGGGAATTTCTTCAATATTCGCCTTCAATATGTGTTGTGAATTAATATAATATTTAAATAAAGACTCTCTTCGTAAAAAAAGTGTTGTAAAAATACGAAGTACAATTATATTTATTCAAAAGTTAATTTAGATTTCTAAACTAGCGAAACTAACTAATCTGAAGAAACTATGGCAATTAAATAACAAGTCAATATTTTTGCCGCTTTTAAAAAACGGGAAGTAACTGATAATGATGAGAAACAGTTATCATTTTTATTCAAATTAGTTTTATTATAAGCAGAAATAGAAAGTAACACTTTTTTATTTCATTTGTTAAAATGAAATCTTTCAATAAAGTTCAATGAACAAGATTCATTGCTGATTAAACTAAACACTAATATATTTGTTAGTCATGAGGACAGAAATATTTGTTTAATGTTAACAGGTAAACATCAACAAATGATAAAATATATATCATACAGAAACATACATATAGTTTTACAGATAAACGAAAAGTTATACAAATATAAAATACCAGATTAAATAATCACTGAAAAGTGATTCAAACGTTTAAAATTATCAGTAAAGTAGTAATATCTAAAAGAAAAATCATCAAATTATGTCGTCGTGTGTAAAACGTCGGTTTTGTGGAAGTTTTATTTTTGACAAATTATATTTCGTCCTGCTGATGCAGTATAAAATGTCAACATCTAAATTCAAGAAAATAGACGTTTTTATACATATAACCGATTTAATATGGAATTTTATATCATGTTCAAAAACTAAAAAATAAATAAAGTTTAGTCGTTAAACTTTGTTCCGTCTATATTTCAATGTTCTAAACAAAGTTTTAAAATTTCAACTCCAATATTAATTCGTTTATGTTTTTTACATACATTCAATTGCCGTAGTGTACTTTTTACAATATAATCATGATCACGGCGCATTTAGGGTCCAGTTATTATTGTTGTGGTTTACCAGAACTCTACCGTATAATTTTGTATATCTACATTAAAATATAAATAAAACACATAATTCTTCTTTCCTTGCTCTCTACGAGAAAGCCTTTGCATTCTTAGATATGCCAAATAGTTCAGCAAGGAGACAATAAACGAAACACGCAGAGTGAAAATCGTGAACTTGGCATTATTATAGAAATTGTTTATAAAATGTCGAGAAACTTTTGGCGTGAATAAAGCCTTAATTCACTTTCAGTAAACACTTTCTACACATCTACGTGTATTGTATACTAATATTGGAAGAATATTTATCGTCATTCAAATGCAGTTTACACAACTGCAGCCAAATTAACCGGTTTATATTATACACACATAATTTATCGAAGTTGTTTTTTTAAGTCCGAACAAGAGAGGTTGAGAAATTTGGACTTGACTTTTGAACTAACGAAGTTGCAGGAATGTATTTATCTGAGATGAAAATAAAGAAAACCCATTCGTCAAATAATACAGAACCTAAACAACCTCACAGACATCGTGATACGGAGTAATTAACCTTTTATATTTTCTACCTGAGCCGTTTTACGAAAATCTCACAGCATTCAAATATCAAGGCAACGTGTTTATTTATGATAATGCTTTTAAGTGGTTTAACAAAGAAAGTGTTTTATATCAATCGTGTTCTCTTATCACGCTCCGGATCGAAATTTAGATGAAGAAATGTACCGCATTGTAAATTTGATATATCGCGCTGTAGACGACTATGACAATCGAAAAATACCGTTGAGATAATGATGTCATTAGGAAAGTAAATTTATAGGTGTATTATCACAGATGATAAGATCATTTCTCGAGTTTTGATACTCTCTGCAACAATAATTACTATTGTTACAATGTGAATTAAGGATTAAATGATGATCGTCAGAAATTGGCGTATAAACACAGGGTATAAGTTTAAGTTGAATTGTAATTAAAAACAAATTAGAATTTTCTATAGCAATGGTTTTCCCCAAAAATAGATGTTAGCTATTACGTGAAAAACTTGACATATTTTGAAGACACGTTTTGGTAAATATTATTATAAATAATATCTAGGTATATAAATGCTTTAGGTATTATCAAATGTATTGATTTTTGTTGATTGACAGGCAGACATTTGATAATGCCGTAGACAGGCGAAACATGTCATTCACATAAAATATAATAAAACTTCTAGGAAACAGACGTCTTCATTCGTATTATTTAATACGGAGTTACTAACTAACTAACTAACCATCACGCCGTCTCCCCGAAAGGGTAGGCAGAAAGAATGGACTGTCACACTTTAACCGATGCGGCACTCCATTCTTCTCTTTTCGCCCCGCGGGAGACGCGGTGTGATGGGTTGCGAACCTCATCGCCACCAATAGGCATCTCCCGTAGAAGTAACACAAATGAAATGTCTCTTTCTTTTAAATATCCAACATAACACATCTCTGATGTTAATACGGAGTTTTACATCATTATTCAAGAAGCAGAGAGAAGGCAGAGTGGTAAGAGCTCTGACTTTAATACAGAAGGTCCCGAGTTCGATTCCCGGCGATGGCAGTGTGATTGTCATATTTTCATTGGTCTGGGGTAGAATTCACGTGACAATAAAATTGCGATAGATTGGCTACCTATCACATGTGATTAGAATCAATATTATAGCTAAAATAAATTGGGTTCAAACGACCTGTTGTATACAAGAAAAAAAAGAAGAAATACATATTTTCTATTTTGTAGCTTGTAGTCGAATTCTGCATTAGTAAATATGAAAAGTCCTTTTGAATATTTAATATTGTTTGAAATTCTACCGGCATTTGGCATTTTGGCAAGGATTTGGTGCAAAACAACTTTCCATGCACGCATAAATCTCAGTTGCCTCACAAGAGTGATGTCTGCCGCCTGTCCGTAGAGCAGAGTACTTGAACAGCCATTGTTCCTCAACTTCACACGAAATAAAGGTGATTGATTCAGCCGTACAGTAAATAATAGGTGTTTATTCGTCCTATTTTAGAACGACGGCGTCTGGAAATTCAATTGAGATTTATTGCATTCGTTAGAGACCTCTCTAACAGACCAGATACGGACGATTATAAGAAACTCATTTGAATTCAATATTTAATATTTATGAACAAGTTCGTTTTTCCGAAGTTACATATTTCGTCATACTAGGGCATTAAGCAATGTTTTTCTGTGCTTTTATATGAAGTACTTAATTTATCAACAAATAATTTATTACGTTTATTTTTAACACTACTTGATTTGGTTTTATTACATTACTAACCGGTTTCGCTCCATAAAGCACTTAAATAATTAGCATATAAATCATCAAAACTTTAATGTTTTATTTTATCAATACCAACTGGTTTCGCTCCCAGTGTATCTTTATCAGGTTAAGTAAATAAAGTAAATAATCAACAATGTTTGCTTCGCACAAATGCTAGGGCCATATAAAACATTTAATAATCATATAGCAATTCAAAACATGTCACATCTATAAAATATAATAAATTTCTAGATAACAGATATTCTCAACAATATTCAATATTACAAATTTTTACATCGATGTTCAAGACACAAAAAATAAAAATATTTTTGATAAATTGATGGTATTTTAAAATTAAAAAAAAAATTAAATACAGAATGTATTATACCTTCATCAGATGGAAAACAGAACAAATATAAAAGTGTAAACCGCCTACGAGTATTACAGAAAATAAAAATAAAAACTATCACGCAGTATTATATTAATATTATTATTGTTATTTTGTTGATTCGCTCTAAACATCATTATAGCGCGTGATAAATCGATGTAACGGTAATAGCTATCATATTAAATTCTCACAGGTGTCAGGCAGCTAATCTTTCGTCATTTTATTGTCACGTGAATTCTATACCAGACCAAGAAGCATGCGTTAATGATGTGAAAGAAATCCCTCTTCTTAAATATAATAAAATTTTATAACGATTTTTTATAAATAATAAAATACGTGTTTTAACTCCTGTCTTTATTTATTTTATAGTGAATAGAACAGTTTCACATAAAAATAATTATCTAACTGTGCCGGCTAGTTTGCGAATTAAATATAATAAGGTATTAATCATATAAACGACTTGGTTATCATTTTATAAAAAAAAGAAAACTAGTTTATTAAGCAAAGATTATGATTTAACATGTTACTCTGCAGTGTAACGTTACCGCATCCGCTATCATCTCATTTGTTAACGACCTAATGACAGGGAAATCTATCATTGCTAAAAAAAATGTTACTGGATTTCCAGCGGTACAATTTAATGAAAATATCACTTATTCAAATTTCTGCTTATTGCAATAGATACGATCTCAATAAATATACATCCCGTTGCATTTTCGAGGGGGTAAGGAGATGATACAAACTGCAAGACACATCCTGTTATTTAAAATAAAGACATGTCCATTGTTGTCATTAGACATGTCCCTTGTTGTCATAAGACATGTCCCTTGTTGTCATTAGGCATGTCCCAAACATGCCATTTTTCTAGTATTTATAATAATAAAGACTAGAAAACTGGCATATTTCGCACACTTTCTCCGCAACGAGAAACACGGTTTGCTGCACCTCATCATTAATGGGAAGACCCCAGATGTCCTATCTGGAAAACATCAAGACTAGAATCCGAATTAGTGTGTGCGAAACATGCCAGTTTTCTAGTCTTTATTAATGTAAAGATTAGAAAAATGGCATGTTTGGGACATGTCTTGACAACAAGGAACATTTCTTATTTTAAACAACAGAATGTGATGGACCGAAAATGGCATGTTTGGGACATGTCTTGACAACAAGGGATATTTCTTATTTTAAAGAACAGGATGTGATTGACCGAAAATGGCATGTTTGGGACATGTCTTGACAACAAGGGACATTTCTTATTTTATACAACAGGATGTGATGGACCGACGATCTGAAGACGATTGCAAGACATAGATGGATGGGAGCGACAATGGATAAGGGGCGGTGGCGTGCTTTGGGAGAGGCCTACATTCATCAGTAGATGACAAACGGCTGATGATGAATAAAAAAAAAGAATTTAAATCAATGATATTATAATTTGTTATACAATCTCTAATATGAGCGGAAATAGCTCGTAATCATGAAGAAGAAATAGGGTCGTGTCAAGGCTTGAACCCATGCTCCCTGGATCAGGTGGCAAGCGTTCCTTCCCCTTTGAATAACACTCGATTAAATTTTAAATCTATTGATCTTCGATTATACTAACCGACATGTGTTCAAACCATCTTAATTCCATTTAACTAATTTTAAATTTAATGAAAATGCATTTATCTGCGTGTGAATACAATTTAAACATTTAAATATGGCGTGCCTTTAGAAAATTTCCACAGTAAGCTTTGAATAACACCAAAAGAATTTTTGAATGTTAAATCCTATAATACCAAAATAACAGTTTCACCAAAACGAGCACCCACAAAAAAATCTTTAGAATTTTTGTTAAATTCACCGTTTTGCGTGATTGATTTCATTCGATTAACTGCTCGTCTACGGGATGCAAGAGTTTCATTATTGTGTTTATCAAAAAAAAGTTTTGTGTAAAAAAGATCGGTGAACAGTTACTGACCGGACAATGTAGCGATCTTAGGTCAGTTCCTACTTATTAGCTCACGTTTTATCGTTATGTAAGTATAGGTCTCCATGTGAAGCGGCCAATGAGCCATATGGCCCAGGAATAATATTTATAATATAATAAAATAGCGGTAGCAAACCTTTCAAATAATATTCTGTTGCAATGGTTACATGAAAGGTGAGAATATAAAACATACATGTTTTTAACAATGTTAATTACTTTGTAAACAACACTAATTTTATAAAATATTAAAAAAAATATCACCATGTTTCGGACACAGAAGTCCTGCATCTGTGTTTTGTTAGTTTTTGTATTAACATTTTAGTTTTTTTAAACAGCTCTAACTACTGATATTATACAAAAATAAATTATATCAAGGTAAAGAATTTATTTAAAATTTGTTTAATTTGAAAGATACATCTTAAGAAGTTATAGGATTGTTGCATAAAGTTGAAATAAAAAATTAAATATCACTTAAATTCAGTCTACCAAAAAAATGTTTTTAATTATTTTTTTAAATTTATTTTTTTAAAAACCCAATTGGATTTTTTAAGTAAAAACCCAATTTATTAAAAAAAAATAGTATGTGAATAATGAAAATAATTAATATTATTAAAAAATATATATTTAGTTCGATTTCACTTATTGTTTTAATATAAATTAATTCGGCAGCTTGTGGTTATATCTGAAACTAAAAAACTAGTGGAATGAGCACCCTTATAACGAGCACCGTGAGAGCCGGTCGCCTAGAATGGATTGGGCACGTATGCCGAGCCAAAGAGACCAGAGCAATCAAGACCCTGTATGCGTCTAGACTGACTGGAGTAAGACGTCTAGGAAGGCCTAGACAGCGCCTAATGGACAATATACTAGCTGACCTGGCTGGGTTGGGCGAATCGGACTGCTGGGAACAAAAGGCGCAGGATCGAGGAGCTTGGCGGAAAATCATCAAGGAGGCTAAAACTCTTCAAGAGTTGTATGGCCATAGGAAATAAGTAAGTAGTTATCAACTCAAAAAACAACTAACTAACTAACTAACTAACCATCACGCCGTCTCCCCGAAAGGGTAGGCAGAAAGAATTGACTGTCACACTTTAACCGATGCGGCACTACATCCTTCTCTTTTCGCCCCGCGGGAGACGCGGTGTGATGGGTTGCGAACCTCATCGCCACCAATAGGCATCTCCCGCGCACACTTCGATCGTAAAACATCCACAAAATAAATCTAAAATACAATGATATAAAATAAAATAACACAATAAAAATAATTTAACACATAATGTACTTTTTAGATGGTGCACATTGTCTATTGTCTATTTAATTTATGAATTTTAATTGTATCTCAATAGAGACGAAGATGCAAACTGGAAACTGAATATGGTTGATCAAGGTGTTTACAGGACTTATGACCTGTCATTGGTTGGGTTAAGCGCTCGCTTTATGTAATTACAACATTCCCCATTCCACCTATTTTCTTTATGACCATGTAAGACAAATTTTTAGAGGTTGTATATATGCTACAAATCTATACTTATCTTCACATGTCAGTTTCAATTGGCCATCTATGTATCCAGGATTCGTGTACAAGTATAAGTATACATTCACAAAAAATATATTTAATTTATGTCCCACATATCCACCTTTTTTTTAAATTAGCTGTAATAAGACACTAAAAACCAACCAACACCAGCAAGAACTTAAAAATAAAATTGAAGAAATTATTCAAATTGTCATTGGAACAAATGAAACATTTATTCAAAAAACACTTTTTCTAATTTTATTTGATTTATTTATCTTGATATTTTTCAAAACTTTGTTCTTCAATTTTGCAGACGATGAAGGAATACTTTCTTACGAACATGTCAAGGCAATTAAACACATACAAGTGCTAATAAACAAAACAAAAACAGTGTATTGATGATTTGTAAATTATTAAAATTAGTTTAAAATATTATTCAATAAATGTTATTACTCCCGTACGTTAAGTACCTCTGATATATATTATTATAACTTGTTATATAACGGTCATATCAACCCATAAACTATTAGTACAAATAACTTTCCAATTCGCGGACGTAATCTGTTCTGATGTCAGTCCGCATCGTAAAAAATGATTAACGCGCCCATTGTTTTAAGGGATTGTAAATAAATCAAAGACACGCGGACTTGGATTATATTATCCGAGACCAGATAATGTGAGACCGCTCTCGATTTGGTATTTAGAATTCAATAAATGAATGCTAGAAATTTGTATCATATTATTTGTAACAACAAATGTGCATTATTAGTATCAATGAAAACGTCAATTTTCTGGATGTTTTATTATATTTTGTGGAAACATATTTCGCGCTGTTAAGGCAGTATCTAACTTACTAACTAACCATCACGCCGTCTCCCCGAAGGGGTAGGCAGAAATAATAAGAAGACTGCCACACTTTTCATTGCTGACATATTTAAAAAAAAAAAAAATCTTGTATACAACAGGTCGTTTGAACCTAATGACTGTATACAATTTATTTTAGCTATTATATTGATTCTCATGACATGCGATAGGTAGCCAATCTATCGCAATTTTATTGTCACGTGAATTCTACACCAGACCAAAGACTGTGACAATCACACTGCCATCGCCGGGAATCGAACCCGGGACCCTCTGAATAAAAGTCAGAGCTCTTACGACTCTGCCACGAAGGTCGTCATATCTTCCTCTTTCTCTAGATTCCTCAACATTCATACATCGTGTCATGCACGCGCGTCGATTTCTCTGACTTCTCACATGGCCGACATTCAATATTTGATTTGTTTGATCGTGTCACGTTTTCTTCGGTCTTCCTCTATTTCTGGTTCCACTTACATCGTTCAACATATAATTTTTTTACCATTCTAATTATTTAATTTGATTATCAAGGCAAATTAATTATCAAGGCAGTATCTAATTTGATATATCCATATGCCTTAGCAAGACGAAACATTTTGTTCCTATAAAATGTAAATACGAAGCACAGACAAAAAAAACAATATTAATATAAAATAAATTCGCATGAACGATAAACAAGTTTGAAGCACCCATTAAAAAATATGTTTCTGTTATTACTTAACTTTTATTTATTAGGAGTAACTACCCAAGGCAGTGATTTTTTCATATGTAAACATACATATTTATTTTATTTATACTACTAAATGTTTTTGTTCCAACGTGAGTTAACTAACTAACCATCACGTAGTCTCCGCGAAGGCGTTAGTAGAATGAATGGACCGCCACACTGTTCTTTCCTGACATATTTCTCTCGAACCTCAACATTCATACATCATGTCATGCACGCACGTCGATTTCTCCGACTCCTCACGTTGTCGACGATCAATATTTGATTTTTATGATTGTGCCACGTTTTCCTCGGTCTAAGCTCACCGAGCTCCATTTGGGGCGAAATAAGTTAGTAGCTTAAAAAAATCTTGGTGTTTGAACAAAATATATAATTATACACTGTTTTATGTATCACAATTATATTTTTATTTTTCGCGACAGCTGTTTCGTCAACCTATGTTGACATCATCACGTGTTACAATAATAATTATTATTTTGTTGAATCGCTCTTTACATCATGACAGCATGAGCCAAATCGATGTAAAGGGTATCGTGGTGATTCTCGTGACTTGTGATAGGTAGCTAATCTATCGCCATTTTATAGTCACGTGAATTCTATACCAGACCAAAGACAGTGTAACAATCACACTGCCCTCGCCGGGAATCGAACCCGGAACCTTCCGGGTGGCAGTGAATACACTTACCACTCGGCCACGAAGGTCGTCAATAATGATGATGATGTCAACATAGGTTGTCGAAACAGCTGTCGCGAAAAATAAAAATACAATGTGATACATAAAACAAAGATTTTTTTTAAATATAACAGTGTATAATGTTAAAGTATCATAGTGTTTCGTCCAAAACAATGGACTACGAGTATTTAAATATATAATTGTTTCATTTATTTCATTTTGTGTACTCGTATACTATTTATCGAAATTTCAATAATTTGACTAGTTTTCTTAACTGAATACTTAATTCTACAAAGTGACGGATACCTCACTGTTACGTCAGTCATTTGATAGTGCGCCTTTTGGATAATTAATTGAAATGGCGCACTTAATAAATTAGGAGTGTTAAAAAATAAATAACAAAAGTGTAAAAAAAATATTAAAATTTTAGTTATTAAGCAAACAGGCTAGACACTCTCACCAAACAATCTGTTGGACATAATATCTGCGTCACAAAATCAACCAATAAAAGTAGTTGTAGCCACATACTTCTGTATTGCTTTCAACAGCGTTGTAAATTATTTATCACTTTATATTATAAAACAATTTATGCGTGTCAGATTTTCAATACCATTACGACGATGATAATGTTTTCGTACCTCAGAGAAGTGTATGTAAATCGTTGTTATAAAATGTTATGCAATAATGCCGTTCCCGCCAAATAGCGATCAACATTTTTGGCGCCGAAAACAAAAAAGCTCCGGGCAGAACGAGCTGCAACATTCCGATATTCCATTGTATCATAGATACGTCTCGACCCCACGATTGCTACTCTAACACGGAGCAAACTGCCGTTTTTTATAGTATGACTACTTAAAACACACGATGTAAATGACCAGATCGTTTTTACGAGGTGATCGGATATTGCCTGATGGTTGAATGAATTTATTTTATGTGTCGAATGTTCCGATGACGGGCAAACTTTTCAAATGACCCAAGGCAGAGAGCACAAATCTTTTTGAGGTCAAGAAAAAATATTGTTCAAATATTACATTAAAAATTAAAAATAAATTAATTATTTTTGTACGAAATTCACGCATGAATCAAGGTGAGTAAGATTTCATGTGTTTCTAACGTTCTTCTGGGAACTAACTAACCATCACGCCGTTTCCTCAGATGGGTAGGCAGAAATGATGGATCGCCACATTCCTCTATCCTGGCATAATTCTCGCGCCTCTTTTACATTCACACATCGTGACATGCACGCTCGTCGATTGTTCCTACTCCGAACATGACTGCCTTTCAGTAATTGATTAATTTGGTCATGCCATGTCTTCCTTGGCCTTCCTCGACTTATTTTCCCATTCACGCTACTTGTATATATCTTTTTAACCATTGTTCCCTCATCCATTCGTTCCATATGTCCAAACCATCTTAGTGACCCTTTCTTAAATTTATCTTATCTTATCATTAGATATTCTATCATAGATTGTTTTTCCGCACATTCTTCTTAGTGACCTCATTTCTACTGGATTTATCCTACTTTCATTCTTCTTCTGCCAACTCCAAGCTTCACTTCCATACATAATGGTCGGAATTAGAACTCCATTGTGCACTGCCATCTTTGCTTCAGTCGATATATTTCTATTGGGATTTTCTGTGAATGAATCGCTTTGTTTGTATGGAGTAATCACATTTAAGAATGATGGAAGAGAAGGATGGAGTGCCGCATCGGTTAAAGTGTGACAGTGCATTCATTCTGCCTACCCTTTCGGGGAGACGGCATGATAGTTAGTTAGTTAGAGATGCAAATCAGGGCAAAATCAGTACTTTCATACACGTATATTGATGTACGTGTATGAAAGAATTTCAAAGCATTTTGAATATGTCAAAGTCATAACAGGTTCTTTACCTATTGCCTGTTTGTCGTTTTATTATATGTACAGAGCGGTTGAAATTTAATTAACTTTTGCTTTTATTGGATGTCAGAATGTTGGCAGAACAGAGATTATCAGTATAATATTAGATCTGAAGTTCTGCGGAGGTTGACTGACGTATGAGATTAAAGTCATATTAATGTATATGATATGACACTGTTATTTGTCATATTTATCAACGCGTATTAAATCAGTGAAAAGTATATTTATGTAATTTTTAATAGACTGACATGTCTTCATGTTTCATAGCCTTCAATTAGAAAGAAAGATTAGAAATTCAAATCAAATAAGAACGATGGGAGAATGAAAAACATAATTTCCGAGACTATTGACTGAATAAGACATTAAAGAGTAAATTTTCCAACCTCAAAGTAATTCATTGATCTCTCCTACGTTGCAATCTCAGCCCTCTACCCAATGTTAGCTAGAAACAGTAAACTAAGCAACGACAATAAACTCCTGACATACAAAACGGTCATAAGGCCGATCTTCACTTATGCAGCCCCAATCTGGGGCTACGCAGCTTCGAGTCATATATGAAAACTCCAAATCCTGCAAAATAAGGCCATCCGTTTATCGCTTGGTGCGCCTTCATAGACCAGGATCACACAACTGCACCTAGAATCGGGAATTCCGATGATAGATGAATTCATTCTGAAACTTGCCGAACGTTTTTACAAAGGACTCCCTTCACATCCTAACCCCACAATAAAAGACCTCTCAAATTACGACTCAAACACCTCCAGCCGCCACAAGCGCCCAAAGTCGATCTTCACACACAAACCACACAAATCATGCCCCCACATAAACTAACTACCCACCAAATCACCTTCCAACAATGTTCCCATCAGACGTAAGAGGAATAGCCACATGAGCTGAACCTCTTTAAGTCAAAAGATCCAAGTCCAAGCTTCATTTATATGGCAGTGTGATTGTCACACTGTCTTTGTTCTGGGTGAAAATTTACAAACAAACAAACAAACCATCAAGCCGTTTCCCCGCAGTCGTAGGCAGAGAGAATTGGCCGCCACACTACTCTATCCTGACAAACCTCTCTAGTTTTCTCCACATTCATACAACGAGTCATACACGCACGTCGATTCCTCCGACTTCTAACATGACCAACCTTTAAAATTTGATTAATTTGGTCATGCCATGTGAGAAATTACGTGACGATAAAATGACGAGAGACTAGCTACCTATTACATGTCTTGAGAATCAATATAGTAGCTAAAACACAAAAAAAATGTACACAGTAATTGGGTTTCAACGACCTATTGTATACAATAATAATAATATATAAATACTTTCGTCTTCCTTGACATGTTTTGTCTACATAAACTTGAATTTAATTTTCTATTGCAGTATATTATAAATGCACAGTATGTGTGCAATATATTAGTGATTAAATAATGTATTATACTAATGCACATTATAGTTAATAACGGACATCGCTTGTTTAGTGGGCGACCCCTGACTCCTGATCCCATAGTATAGAATAACGGTAAAACTGCTTGAGAAAGATGCCTTCAAAACTCTCGCATGGTGGTGTAAGCCGTACTAGGGAGATACGCCAATCGAAGACAGATCGTCCGGAAATCGGCAAAGATGATTAAACTCAATGTATCAAAAATAATAAATATAAAATATATTTAAAAAAAAATATTTACACAAACAGCGCAATTTTTAAATATTATATTGTACTATAGTTAGAATAATATAAATCAGAGTTTACGAAAAAATTCTAAATTAAGTTTTCATTTATTTCTCTTTTTCTTTTTTACATACTTTGTATGTACAACATTAATATTTAAAAAAAATACATAGACATGTTTCGGACAAACAGTCCTTCTTCAGTAAAGATATCTACATTTTTTTTAAATATAAAATTGTTTACATGATCTGACATGTTATAATATTTTAAAAAATGTATATATGTAATTTCTATTAAAATGTGTGTTGTATAGTTACAAATCGCTTTACTGTAAGACAAATATAAATTTATAATATATAAGAAGGACGAATACAACAGAAATATTTTATAACACTGTTTTGAAATAGTATATATAAAATATAATATAACGCATATGTCGTATATGAAATATATGTCGTTATAGATCATACATATACGTAGGTATGTGACATGAAAAATAAAACAATATGTAGGTAAGTAAAATCGTTTATAAACGTAGTTATTTATAAATATATTTAAAGGGATGCGTCAGGTTTTCTGAACTGCGTCCAATTACGTGCTTATGTAAGATATCGAAGCTGAAGGCCGGATAACACAGAGAGCGAAGAATGTGAAATAGCTATCACTGCTCTGCGTTCAGAAGATTGATGGGCCTGTCTACCGACTAAGCTGTTGGCTGGAGGAACGTTGGAAGACCGGCTATTGATCGGCATTGATTAATGTCGTCAGACAAGGGGATTGTTCTAGAATATGCAAGGGTCGGAAGAATCAGTAAGCTCCTAAGCCTAAAATTTGTAACTTAACGATACAATTTTCTTTGTGTAAAAAATACACGCTTTAATATAAAGCAAGCCTATAAAATTAAGACAGCATTCTATCGGAGAATCTTTTAAATAATCCAATCATCAGTTTGCATGTCTAACATTTGTAAATTTTCATAGCTTTGAATATATAGGATAATCAAATGATTTTACTGAAATCTCTTGATGGAAGTTCATTTCAAATAATAATTAAATAAAACGATGTTTTTTAACTACTTCCACTTTTGTCTTTATTTCGACAGCGACCGGTTTCGCCAGGCTCGCTGGCATCGACAGACTGGTGACACTAATGTTAACTTAGTCCTTTATATACACACAGATCAGGGGTGGTAAACATGATTCTATACAAAAATAATCTTCAAATATTTATGTAAAATTTACTGAATTTAAATATTGGTATTACAAGTATTCAAGGAGGTTCGTATTTAATACAATGGATTAAAAATTTAATATCGCTTATATATTTATATATAACGTTTAAAAAAATGGTAATTTGCATTTATTATTACTGAATTAAAAAAAATTATGTTATATTTCTTGGTCCGTAGGTTGCCCGTAAGGCCCCTGATCTGTATGTATAAAAATGACTTAGTTTACAATAGTGTCACCAGTCTGTCGATGCCAGCGAGCCTGGCGAAACCGGTCGCTGTCGAAATAAAGACAAAAGTGGAAGTTGTTAAAAAACATCGTTTTATTTAATTATTATTTGAATATATTATATAAATATAGAAATAGTTAAATATGTTTAAAATGACATGATTAAATACATCCCTGGAGACGTTTGATCTCGAGTTGTTATTTATGCATACATATAAAAAAATATGAATAATTACTGTAAATGAAAACGTCTGCTATCTAGAAGTTTAATTTTATTTTGTCGGAATGACATGTTTTGCTTTGCTAAAGCATTATCAACTGAATCGAGAGTCAAATGATTTGCTGTTTTTTATACGGTACTTGGCTTATTACTACAAAAATAAGTGAAAAATATGTTAACTTCTGCAAATACTTAAATGTTAATTGGGTTAGTAACTCGTCCAAAAATGATCATGAACTCCCAATCAATAATGAACTATGAAAAGAGTATATTTTTAACGTGTCCTTCGAAGAAAGCTGGATTTCAATTGTAATACCTGATATGAATGCAATATGAAATCAAACATAAATAAATATGATAAATAGGTGTTTCATTGGTACTTGACGATCGTGCCATTATCTTCTGAAGAAGTGTGAGGGTTGTCATTTCTAACATTTACAGCTTTTTATCTGATTATGTTTTGTCATTGCATAATTGGAAAAAACGTATTTATTTGACAGACTGCATACACTAGCAGACAGATCAGATACAGTAAATACTACGTAAGGACGATTGATTGGCGTGCTTCAGAGATTACCCATTTATATTTAATATTGCAATATTATATCTTAAACTAATCTTTACTATGGTAATCAATTTTATCTTCGTGAGCAGTCTAATACCATATGCAATATCTATCATGTTTTTCTAATTTAATAAAAATAATACAATCCTCATTGAAAGAATGGTTGGTACGGGTAACAAAGTGAATGGAGCTTTAAAGCTGTTAATGGAAAAATATCAATGAAAGCAAAAATGACCGTTCAAAATGGAATTTTAGTACTAAACATGATAATTTTAGGCCATTATTGTTTAAATAATAATGAAATAAAACGATGTTTTTTAACTACTTCCACTATTGTCTTTATTTAGACAGCGACCGGTTTCGCCAGGCTCGCTGGCATCGACAGACTGGTCACCAGTCTGTCGATGCCAGCGAGCCTGGCGAAACCGGTCGCTGTCTAAATAAAGACAAAAGTGGAAGTAGTTAAAAAACATCGTTTTATTTAATTATTATTTAAAATGAACTTCCATCAAGAGATTTCAGTAAAATCATTTGATTACATTATTGTTTAAATATGATTTCAGGCATATGAGCGCCGCAGCTAGTTCGAATGATGCCCAATCGTGAAGTCCAATTTTCGACACCTTTATTGAGCAACTGGGTGAAATGGCAAAACATACTAACTACAAATCAACTGTCAACTGTCAAATTGACAGTCTGTAGAAACAATGTTGCCAGTTTAAAAACCAAACCTCTAAAAAAAACATCCTATATATTATGGTGACCAAAAATCCAAGGTAAAACTGAAGAAAAACGAAGTGTAAGAAAATGAAAAATAAATCCGGCTAAGCTTCAAGGCGGTTCAGTTGCAATAGAACATCCATGTTTACAGTAACTGCATCCAAAGTAAAAATAGCCGTGATGTTATCTAATCTATGATAGGAGAGGAATAAGAAAAATATTATTATCAAACACAGGTTTCGAATACAATAATTTTATTGTAATACGTTTGAGCATTGTTATTCAGGTCAGAGTAATATTAGTGAATTTATAATGCATGTTTAGAACTGATGTCAAAATTAAGCCAAATCTGGTGTTAAAATTCACACCGATTTCAAACAATACAAATTAAGTGAAATTGGGACCTAAAATTTACTTACATCCGCACTTTAATAGTCAACTTTACTTCATGATACGAATTAGTTAATTGAATCGAATTAAATGAAAGGAATTAGTTGTATAGAATCCTAGATTCTAAACGAAAATTATACTAAAATGGTGAACGGTGAATACTAGTTTTACAACATAGTCAGTTCAAATTAACCCAGAGACTGGATTCTAATGTGGTGTAACTTAATTACATTTAGTATAATATGAGAAAATAATTTACTTCTTCTTCTTCTTCTCTTAATAGATCTGACGATCTGTGACACATAAATCATGTCTCGTCGGATGATGAGGTCCAGCTGTCCTTCCATCTCTTAGGCGGTCTTCCTGGTGGGCGGTTTCATAAGCGGCTGTATATGTAAGTCTGTCGCCATCCATTCGGGCTACATGGTCCCTCCAGTATCTTCTTCTGGGTCTACTCCACTGAACGATATCCTCTATTTCGCAAGTTTTTCTTATGTCTACGTTGCGGACACGATCTCGGAGAGTTTTTCCAGTAATTGATCTTAGGACCTTCATCTCCGATGTTCTTTGTAGTCCCTAGGTTCGCATTATTTTATACTATTGTATATTTTTGTTACAATTAGCACACAACATGTTAAAAATACCAAAATATTTACTTCTGAGCAAACAGATAAATAGTATTTTTTCTCCAGATTTGACTACAATATCATCAGGTCTTTTATCTGACGGTGTGGGCATAGAGTAGCCAGTCCAACTGTATGGTGTTGAGACATGAATTCTTAAGGTCTGAATTATTGTATCAACCACTCGGAGATATTTGAAATGTGGATTCACAGTAGAAGACTAAAGATATCTTGGACAGCCATTAAGAGTAACACTAAAAGTTCGTTTAAAGTCTTACAAGTATGTTCCGCAAGACTTCACGCTTTGGTCACTTTATTTTAAAATTTGTATAGTGTTATTTATGTTTTCATGGCCAATATTTTTCGCACGGTGTTTCATTTTGATATCGACTTAGCAAGGTGAAACGCATCAATCGTAAAATAAATCTTTATGAATACACTAACTTCAATTTAACGGAAGAAAACGTGGCACGATCAAATAAATCAAATATTGAATGTCGGCCATGTGAGGAGTCAGAGAAATATGAATGACACGATATATGAATGTTGAGGAAGCGAGAGAAATATGTCAGGAAAGAAAAGTGTTGTAAAAAAGTGACGATCGAAGTGTGCGGGGGAGATGCGTATTTGTGGCGATGAGGTTCGCAATCCATCACACTGCATCTCTCGCGGGGCGAAAAGAGAAGGATGGAGTGCCGCATTGGTCAAAGTGTGGCAGTCCATTATTTCTGCCTCCCCTTCGGGGAGACGGCGTGATAGTGAGTTAGCTAATTTGGAGTTTTACGTCACTGATCGGGCAACAGATAAATCTAGATAAAATCTTTTTTTATATATTTTGATTTGATTCATACTCGTATATAAAATTAATAATCATCAATCTATAAAACATTAAAGAATTAATATTATACATTTTTCTATTTATTTTTTTGGGTTTGGACGCAATGTTTGTTTAATACTCAAAATATCTATGATACAATAAATTATGGTATGGAGTTTTACGTCATTTCACCTAAGGGGGTGCCCTTTAAATATTTTACCCAAGAAGTGGGCTATGAAAGAAATAAAATAATAAAAGTATGACCATATATTATTCATTTCAAACAGGAGTATCGACGTGTGTTTTTAATAGAGCCGGGAGTACGTTTTTCGAAAGGGGGCTGTGGATGAAAAAATGTTGGGAACCTGTGGCCCAGAAAATGAAATGTCAAAGCAAGAATTTAATTTGTCCGGTTGGTACCTACCACAACGGCTTTAATGTACACTTGATTGATGATCCAGCGCCCCCTTTCCTCCCATGGAACACAATGCATTCTTCGAGGCTTCGAACATAAAAGGATAAATGGATTGCAATTGCGATCTGGTATAAGTGAGCACGTGTAAAGATGATTTACCGACGGACGAGACATGAGGGTCAGATAATAAAAGCTGTCTGGGAAGGGAATACATTTATTTTCCTTTTACGTACCTACTTAATATCTGAAAAGGTTATATGTGTAAAAACAAAAAATAATAATAATGGAACGTTTTCCGAACACACATTACAGATGGGGTAATTTTATTTTATTTTTATTTAAAAGATAATTTTTTTTAAAAACATTTACAAATACGAACAATCATGGCAGTGAAAAATTTTTATATTACTTTTTTCACAGATTTGGGGTTCCCTGAACAACGTCAGGGAGTCCGCGCAAGGTTTAATATATAAAATAATAAAATTGTGACACATTTTTATTACTATAGAAGTTACAATATTTTTCGTTGGCGATCATTTGTGCAAATCGGATCACCAATGAGCAAAAAAAAGGTCGATAACGAATTCCAGATTCTTGTTTCTATTGGCCTAATTTTGCTCTGTGTCAGCTTCAAACAACAATATTACGAAAGTATATTACGAAAGTAGGGGGTCTGCACAAAATAAAAGAAATCAGCAGGGGTCCACGGGACAAAAAAGTTTGGGAACCACTGGTTTAAATATAGAGGATTCTAGATATAGTAAGTGGAGCATAATACAATAGTAAAATATTTACCCTTTCTGACATCCCCTAATTGAAAATAAACCAAGATTGTTAGTTAATACAGTCATGTGATTCGTTAAGAAGTCCATAATAATTAACATAAATAAATAAAAATGCGGTTGCAGGCTGCCTGAAAGATGTCATATGGAGAAACAAGGACATGAGGACTGACAGCAAGGTACGCATTTATAAGACCTGTGTGCGACCAATCCTCACATATGGCTTTGATTCGAGGGCAGACAGTGTCAAGACAAAGAGCATGCCCAGGACAACCGAAATGAAAACACTCCGCGCTATAGCTGTCAAAACCTAACATGATCGAGTTAGGAATACAGCAATCCGAGAAATCTGCGAGGTCGAAGATGTGGTCAGATGGGGACGTCAAAGACGGCGATACTGGCATCAACATGTAGAAAGAATGAGTTCAAAAGGGATACCATACATAGCTCTCCATGAAACGCCAAACGGACAACGCCGACCAGGAAGACCCCCGAAACGGCGGAGAGAAAGCTGGAGTTCAGCGTCTCAAGAGGACCCGCCTGAAATAACAGACTCCTGAATCTACCAAAAGTGAAGAAGAAGAAGAAGAAATAAAAATTACATATATAAGTTTTACTCGTGTTTGTGCTATGACGAAGAACTTTTAGTCATAATAGACCCCACGACCTAATGGGGTTATATAAGGTTAGCAAGTATTATTCCCATATATTTTCATATTTACAGTGATTTCTCTCAGGTACAATATATATACGACGGAAAAATATCCACTTATTCTGCATGATGCAAAATGAACGCATATATAGGTCTGGTCAGGATTTATAAAAAGTATGATATCTCGAAAATGTTATATGAAAAATAAAAAATATAATATATTATATATTAATATGTACAATATAAAATGCTGATACATGAAAGGAATGTAGAGAGGGAAAAGGTATTATGAACAAAATTATGAAAGGATCGCTGCGTTGGTTCGGACATATGGAACGCATGGATGGAGAAAGAATGGTTAAGAAAGTATACGTTAATGATGTAAATGGGGTACGGAGTCGAAGCAGACCATAGAAAACATGGCATGACCAAATTAATCAAAATTTAAAGGCTGGTCATGTTAGAAGTCGGAGAAATCGACGTGCGTGTTTGACTCGTTGTATGAATGTGGAGGAAGCTAGAGAGGTTTGCCAGGATAGAGTAGTGTAGCGGTCCATTCTCTCTGCTTACCTCTGCGGGGAAACGGCGTGATGGTTTGTTTGTACAGTATAAAAAATGTATAAAAATAATAATAATGAAACAGTTCAAAGTTTTGGCTGAAACACTATGATACTTCAACATTGTTAACTGTTAAATATACAACACTTTAATATAATAATATCACAATTATTTTATTATATACTTTTTGAGAATGTCGCGGCAGCTGTTTCGCTAACCGATGTTGGCATCATCAGGTGTTGCAAACAACTCAGTTGTATAATGAAACACTGATAAATAAGCAATCAGGTTGACGATGAGAGCATTATCCCGGAATCTGATCATACTCGTATAAATAGGAAAAAGATTAATGAATGCAGTACAAATGAGATCTTTTAGACGAATGTGTGGATACTCTGTGTATGATAGAGTGTCGAATGAAAATATAAGAAGTGAATGCGGTGCGAATGATGGTGTTATGAACAAAATAATGAAAGGATCATTAAATCAAATCAAATCAAATCAGTTTATTAACTCAAAAGACATTACAAACAGGAAAATGTTTAAGGCATCTATTGAGTACAGGAAAAATATTATAAAAATACAACAAAGTACCAGGAACGCATTAGAGATGGTAAGACATTAGGAAGACAACATACTTTCTAAAGTCAAGAGTATTTGTCCCCTGAACGTACCTTCACTAATATAAAAGACGTCGATCTCCGAGGAGATCGCGTTCAGCAGACTAATTGCTCTTCCCACCGGTGTCACCAGAGGCAGATTGGTTCTGGTGGCCGGTTGGTAAAACAATCTGTGCTGTCGCTGTCGGAGAAATCTATCAGGGACAAAAAGACCAACACCCTCTAGCACGGCCGAGTTCTCGAAATATCCCCTGATTAATTTAAAGAAATGGGTTATGAGATGCCCATCTCTTCGAAGCTGTAAAGAATTGGTTCCGAGCATTCCTAAAAGAAATGCCGTGGGATAGAGCCACGGATAACTACCATACTCCCTCATGTAGAGATACCTCAGAAATTTTTTCTGAACTCTCTCCAGCATAACGGAATATCTCGCCTCGTGAGGACTCCATATCACAGAACCACTTTCGAGTCTGCTCCGAACCAACGCGTTATATAGGACTCTGAGCACATTGGGATTTCTGAAAACTCTTCCGGTCCGAATGATGAAGCCTAACATCTTCAGTGCAATGTCACAAATCCTCTCGATATGCGCACGAAAAGTCAGCCTACTCTCATAAATGATCCCAAGATCCTTCATCGTAGATACGTGTGTTAGTTGCTGGTTGTTCATTGTGTATCTATAATACACAGTTCTCAATGCTCTAGTAAACGATAGCATAGCGCACTTAGAGACATTGAAGTACATTTTATTACTGTGACTCCAGTTAACAATATTATCAATGTCAGACTGGAGGCGAAGACAGTCGTCGGGATTGTTAATTTCTAGGAATAATTTCAGATCATCGGCAAATAAAAGAAATCGCGAGAAGTTTATCACCTTCGCAATATCATTTATGAAGATGGTGAAGAGGAGTGGCCCTAGGTTTGAACCTTGTGGTACCCCTGAATTGACAAGAAAAGGTTCCGATTGAAAAATTCCGTATGAGACGAATTGTTTTCTCCCCTCGAGGTAACTAATAAAAAACATAATCAACTGAGAAGAGAATCCAATTTGAGATAGTTTTGCTATCAGAATGTCATGGTTCACAGTATCAAAGGCCTTTGAGAAATCATTATATGAACAGTCAACTTGGTGACCATTATCCAAGGCCCTTGTTATGTATTCTGTGAATACCATGAGATTAGTTTCAGGGGAGCGCCCCTTCCTGAATCCATGTTGTTCTGTTATAATATGAGGGTCGACTTTGGGAGCTATAAATTTGTGCAAAATAGATTCAAATAGCTTGGCTGGAGCCGACAGAATCGCTATAGGTCTGTAGTTTTCGACTGACTCTTTTGCGCCGCTCTTGAAAATAGGACTGATCCTAGAAATTTTCCAGAGATCAGGAAAAGTATTTGTATTAACGACAGGTTAAATAGAAAATACAGCGGAGATAATAAGAGCTCAGAGCAGCCTTTTAAGAAGTAGATGGGAAGAAAATCAGGACCAACCGAGTGCGAATTTTTCATAGCTTTGATGGACGATTTAATATCATTCGCATCTATGTGTGATATTGCAAAGCTATGACCACAGCAATTGGCACTAAAATTAGTCGCTGAATTGAAATTAAGCCGCGGGGGAACCTTGCTATAGACAGATTGAAAGTGCTTAGCGAATGCGTTCGCTATATCTACACCCTCAACCTCTCTATCCCCATGCATCATAGTGTTAAGGATGCCACCATCCTTTCGTAAACTTTTCACATAGTTCCAGAAGGATCCGGGGTCATCCATAAGATTTCCCTCAATGGTGCTCACATATGCTCGAAAGGCTGATCGAACATTGATTGAAGATGGTTTGGACATATGGAAAGAATGAATGAAGAAAGAATGATAAAAAAAATTATATGTTAACGATGTAAATGGAACCAGAAATAGAGGAAGACCGAGGAAAAGGTGGCACGATCAAATAAATCAAATACTGATTGTCGGCCATGTGAGGAGTCAGAGAAATCGACGCGCGTGCATGACACGATGTATGAATGTTGAGGAAGCGAGAGAAATGTCAGGAGAGAAAAGTGTGGCAGTCCACTCTTTCTGCCTACCCCTTCGGGGAGACGGCGTGATGGTTAGTTAGTTAGTTAGTTAGTTTATTATATACTTTTTGAGAATTTCGCGACAGCTGTTTCGCCAACCGATGTTGGCATCATCAGGTGTAACAAACAACTCAGTTATATAATGAAACACTAATAAATAAGCAATCAAGTTGACGATGAGAGCATTATCCCGGAATCTGATCATATAAATAGAAAAAATATGTTACAAAATGTTTGAGAAATGATTTTTATAGCTTAATTTTTATATTAAAAAGTGTTTATCAACCACTTTACGTGATTATACAATAAACAACTTGTTTAAACAATTCTCGTAAGATATACATGAATTAAAAGTCAATGATATGACAGTTCAATGGGAGCAAAGAATAGCTACACAGAATTGAATTTTTCAATAAGTCAAGTCCCATTAAACAAGAATAGCAAACACGATATGAATTTGCATAATGCTTAGACGATGACGAACTCTGGGAGGTCATGAACTCGCTATGATGTCACTACGAGCCGAGCGCCTCACGTCCCCAGGTCTCGCCCATCGGGAGATAAATCTCCGGGACCGTAATGAGTTAGCAGACTCCTCTAGACGTGGTACAATGCGCAGATCGAAAGTCATCGGAACAGCGCAGAATTATCTCGGAATAACAGGAGACGGTGTGTTAGGTCGCGGCTGGAGTGAGGGCACGCGATTGTGTAAGGCTGTTACCACACGAAGCTCTAACGAATCTCAAAATCAAATATTTAATTAGGATAACAAACAGCGATTTGTAAACATATAAAAATACATTAAAAAATAATTCACTAGGGCCAATTATATCGTCTTATCTCCCAATATGCAGAAACAACCTTTGCTAAATCGTGTCACATCGGAGATCGATTTATTTTGTGATGTGTAGTTCACCTGAGGAAGGCGCTGTCTCTGTCATTGATATATTTGTGAGTTCAACAATTACTTAGCACCTTTGTACTAACCAACATTCAAATATTCTAACACAATTATTACATGAATCTAAAATATGCCAATAGTAACATTTGAATAAATACAATAATAATATGTATTTTTACAACACTTTGTTTAATATTTCGGTTGTGATCAAATCTTCAATACATAAACTTTGAAGATTAATACTTAATTTGTGCATCGAAGAAGTTTGGGTCACAACCGAAACATGTCTGCAAATAAAAAAATAAAGTGTTGTGAAAATACAATATATTTATTCAAATGTTAATCCACGAGGCGAATATAGAAGAAAAGTAATAACAATTGAGGGTTGGCCATTACAAAATTGCCAAATATCAAAAGAGTCAATGTGAGTATTTATACATTCTTTAAGTGCATTTATCACAACTTTTAGAAATGTTATTTACTTCTTTATTCAGTCTAAATGTATGAAAAACATTTCTTATTTTTCAATAAACATTTATATAATATTGCAGGTATATTTTGATACTGTAATAAACGGAAGTATTAGAGAAATAATTATCCTGTGATTAATTCGTGTTATTAAGATATTGTTTCGAAATATAATTGTGTGATATAATTAGCTGGGAAATCCAAATCAGATATTTCATAGATAAATCATTAGATTCAAAATATTCGCGTTATATTAACGCATAAAGTATATAATTAAGTATGTAATGTTTTTCAATGTAACAACTTAGATAATCTTAATGAAAAAATATACAAGATAATTTGTTGTAGTTTCAATATTGCATAAAGTAAAAAAGCATCTATAACGGGGTAGTTCCTTCGACAACAACAACAAAAAACTGTTACGCCGTTTCCCCGTTAGGGTAAGCAGATAGAATAGTTTGCTACACTACTCTATCCTAACAAATTTCTCTAATTTCCTCCACATTCATACACACGTGTATTCTTTCAATTTCAAAGATGGACAAACTTTAAAATTTAATTAATTTGATACTGCCATATCCTTGGTCTTCCCGGACTCTGCACTCCATTTAAATCCCGAACGTATTGCTCTTAACCATAATTTCTTTATCCATTCGTTCCACATGTCCAAACCCTCGACAAATTCATTTTAAGTCCGCGATATCAGACACGAATCCACTCTGTGGGAAATGGCTTTAATTCTGGGCTTGTATTATCTCCACTGTGGCTGCTTTGGGTCACATAATTTATTCCCGCCTCTCGAACGCGCCAAAGTGTCGATATAATTTAATGAAACATAGTGTTAGGTTTGTTAGCCATCTATAGGAGTACGTACAGTGTCATGGCGTGTCTACTTACAGACGTATTTCTAAGAATTGTGTATCCATGGTGCTGTGTGCACGAGCTAATTGAATAAAATAATAATTTGAAAAATAAGTAACGGACATCTTGTTATTTTTACACTTGTGCTATCCTTACGAAATTTTGAACGATTGGCATTTACTCGTTTTTAAAGTTTTCGCATATTTTTAAACTTTCCTCACCTTTCCAACAATGTTCCCATCAGACGTAAGAGGAATAGCCACAATAGCTAAACCCCTGGATGCCAGAAGATCCAAGTCCAAGCTAGTATATATTTTCCACTTATATGAGTTTATGAACCTCTTAGTAAGTATTCTAATTATCGAGACATATTGAGACAAATAAACTTTTAAATATCCAAAATACATAAAGGGGTTAACTAAATGTGTAGATCTGGGTAAAAGTAAGCATCAAATATAATAATAATATTTAATATTAATAAAAACGATTTTTTTCTGGGAGTTTTGTTGTATTTGATGGGATCAAATGTGGTATGCGTTAGAAAGCGAAACATGTCATTCTCATAAAACATCTAGAAAACAGACTTCTCATTCGTATTGAATATTTAATATGGAGTTTTACATTACTATTCAAGCAACGATAAATTATACTAATACACTCCGTTTAATTGATTACTTCGTAACAAAATCAACTAATTTTAAAAGAAATTTAAATTGACGATTTTTTATGAATTAAGACACTGTTTTCCACTTTTGAGTTCATTTTTCTCGACATGTTTTGAAGGCATACACCTTCATCATCGGGAGAACGATATAAACAATTAACGATATATAGTTTATATCATTCTCCCGATGATGAAGGTGTATGGTAAGCCTTCGAAACATGTCGAGAAAAATAAACTAAAAAGTGGAAAAAACAGTGTTTTAATTCACAAAAATTCGTCATTATTGAATTCCACAGTGTTAACTTCTTAAGTTTATCTGAAATTTAAATTATTTTTGTTATAATGAATAATAATACGAGTATTTATAATTTAACTTAAAATATCGATTGAACAAATGATTTTATAATTAAAGTATTTTAATTTAAAAAAATCGATAGAAATTAGCTAACTAACCATTAATTCGTCTCCCCGAAGGAGTAGGCACTATCATACTATTCTTTCCTAGCACACTTCTTTCTTTCTTTCGATTCCTCAAGATTCGCACATCGTGTCATGCACACGTGCCGATTTTCCTGACTTCTCACGTGGCCGATATATAATATTTGATTGATTTGATTTATTTTTCTCGTTCCGTTTACATCGTTATTATGAGAGCATCCTTTAATATTTAACCATTCATACAAGCACATGGGAAGATTTTCACACATAAGCTAGAAAGCTTTATGTAATAAAGAGCTTATATCATGAGTACCGTTCTAATTCACAATAGTATGTTGGTGATAAATTTCGAGCATGTTTCTAAAAATCTAGCAGGTCACCAATGAAAACGTTCAATTTATTGTTTCTTTCCAGTAAATATACTCGTACATACATTCAATTCGAGAAATGCAAGGGGAATATTATAACACATATGTAATAAAATTAACACTTTAAAACTAATTCAAATGAACTCGATAGAAATATTTTCTTGAATTGCAGAATATGCAGCAATAATATAAGGTGGGATGAAATTTTATGAATAGATATATTAATTCAAGTGCCGGTAAAACTCGATTCACTAGCTTTATACATAATAAAACGAGGTGTCAATCGTAAACATAATACTAAAGAGATTTCAAGTTTTTAATGAAGTAGAAGACATCGTGAATCAAATTGTTTTGTGTCAATAAGCTTTCAAATTTAATCAATTACCGATTCTTCAAGCATGTTTAATTTATTAGATTAGTTTTACGCTGAAATTGTTGAAAATTAGAGAATTAAAGGAAAAAACTAAGAAAACAAAAATCAAAATTAAAAAAAAAACTTTGTTAACTCTACAGTTGATTGTAAAACCTGATGATGCTAACAGAGGTTAGCGAAACAGCTGTCGCGACAATTTCATAAAAAAATAAATCAATTGTGATATAATATAATAGTATTTTAATTAAACAGTTAATAATGTTAAAATAAAAAAATGTTTCCGCAAAAAACAATGAATTATCTAAAAAACTTTGTATTATTTCAACACTTTGTTACAATTAAAACAAACGTGTTTCGGAACGCAGAGGCCCTTTATCAGTGTCAATATTGCCAAAATCTTTACGTATATAATACATAAATAGAATATTAATTAAATATAATTTAGAAATTTTTCATAAATATGGTCAAAAATATTTTAAATTACATTTAATTTTTATTATAGTTATTTAGTACGTAAGTAACGATTTTATCAATTTTACACGGATGAAGGGCGTCTGTATCCCGAAAAGTGTTGTAATAAAGTTTTATGATAATACAAAGTTTATAAAGATTATTCAATTATGAATCCACAACACGGAGAGATGGTGAATATAGAAAAAAAAGAAACTTTGCACTACTCAATTACTAAAATAGGATATCATCAAATATAGGAAAGTTCCACGACTTGAATCTCATAGTTAAATTATTATAATGTACAATAACCAACACATTCGTTTGATTACAAATCAAATTGCTAACACCCGAATGGGGGTAGCTACGTTAACCGTACTGCGTGGCAACTGGGCCAAATCCTGTTGGGAATCACTCTCTTCAGCAATTATGACGAGTTTGTAAAGAAAATTGTCGTATCTACTACAAGACCATACCAGAAGCGTGTTCCCAGCCAACCTGTTATAACGGAAAACTGCCGCCATTTAATAATGTCAAACTAGGCAAGTGTGATCGCCCGACACCGATTATTACTACCAACACGTAACACCTACATATACAATAATAGAAAATAATTAATTAAAAAAAACATTTGAATAACTTTTGAAAAATTATGAATTTTAACAACACATAACGAAAAGTGAAGAATATAAAAGGTTTTTTAAATGGATTCAAATAATATTGCCAAAGTGTTATTTCAAAAAAATATTATTATTATTTTGTTGAATCGCTCTTTGATGATTGACAGCATGAGCCAAATCGATGTAATGGGTATTATCGCTATCATAGTGATTCTCGTGACATGTAATAGCTAGCTAATCTATCGCCATTTTATTGTCGCGTGAATTCTACACCAGACCAAAGACAGTGTGACAATCACACTGCTCTCGCCGGGAATCGAACCCGGAACCTTCGGGGTGGCAGTCAATGCACTTACCACATATACTATATTCATAAATTTTAAATGTCTAATCACAAAGTGAGTGAATTAAATAAAACGATGTTTTTTGAACTACTTCCACTTTTGTCATCATTTCGACAGTGACTGGGTTCTCTAGGTTTGCTGGCATCGACATACTGGTCACCAATCTAACGATTTTCATTTATTTCATTGCATTTAGTTTATTTTAATAAAAATTACAAACATTACAGAAATATTTCCAGATCGTTTGCAATTACATTATAAGAATTTAAAAGAGAAGCATAAAAACATATAAATAAATAAAAAAGTTTAAGAATTATAAATAATCATAACATTGATATTGCATCCCTGAGGCAACTCACACTATCACGAAATATGTCGACCTCCGAGGCGATCCGATTAAGCAATAAGATTGCCCTACCCACAGGCATAACCATTGGCAGGTTGGTTCTGCAGCGTGGCAAATAAAACAATCTGTGCTGTCTTTGACGAAGGTAATTATCAGGGACAAATAGACCTACATCACTCAGGACATCCGAGTTCTGTATACGGCCGCCAATCAGCTGAAAGAAGTGAACTCCCAAGTGAATGTTCCTCCTTCTCTCCAATGATTGGTAGCTTAGCATACCTAGCAAGAATTCAGTCGGAAAGAGCCACGGGTAATAACCGCGCTCCCTGAGGTAAAGAAAGCGCAGAAATTTTTTCTGCACTCGCTCCACCATCAGAGAATATCGGATCCCAGGCGGTGACCAAATAACGGAACTATATTCCAGCCGACTTCTTACCAGGGAATTATACAACACCCGAAGATATCTTGGCATTCCTAAAAACAAATCCAAGCATTTTAATGGAACTATTACATAGAGCAACTATGTGAAGATTGAACGATAATTGAGTATCGAACAGAACACCGAGATCTCTGGATGTAGAAGCTCTTTCAAGCTGTACCCCATCCATAAGATAGCGAAAGTATAATCTTTTCGATGCCCGTGTGTATGACATAACAAAGCCTTGGAGACGATGCCAGAGAGCCTGGTGAAACCGGTCGCTGTCGAAATAAAGACAAATGTGAAAGTAGTTTAAAACATTGTTTCATTCAATTATTATTTAAAATGAACTTTAATCACGAGATTTCAGTAAAATCATACGGATAACACACGAATTAATAAGGTGATATGATATCAAAGACGACCACACATTGCCTTACATGGGAAACCAGAGAGAAGAAGAATGAGTGGATGGGCCCCCAAAATATAGAAAGACAGCTGGGAGTCCACATCGCAAAAAAGGGGAAAACTCTGCTCTAACGGTCTAAGGCTAGATAAGATAAGAAGTAGATATGATATCATACTTTATAAAATAATCAAATTAATGGGCGTATTCCAAAGTTAATTAATTTTTGTAGTCTTACTTTATTTGCTAATTTAATGTCTCAACACTAAGTACTTACGATAAGGATAAAACAAATTGTTCGCCTAGGTAGGCAACAAACGAAATGGTATCATTTTTCTTTTAATTTCATACCTATTAGGTGAGCGTAGTAATTTAGAGCAGAAACTGTGGAGAATCTATTCGCGTTAAGTAACCCTTAAGTGGTTAATGATGCAGCACTTTCTTCCTAAAAAAATCTGAAAGTGAGCACTTTGTACGATGTAAAATGAAAATGGCCGCTTATGTAACCTAGGCTCTTTGCGATAACACTTTACATGGATATGTAATTAAAATGAAAAGAGATCTAAATATGTACCTACCAATTAATTAGGAAATAGTGATGCGAACCTTAGGTTGTATTTAAAGCCCTCTTTATAACAAAAGTACTAATTAAGTTTTCTTTTTGCGTGTTTAATTGTGTTTGAATTTCGTAAATATACGTTATGTACCATTTTAACGTTATTTATACAGTGTTGTTTTACTTTAAGACAACTTATATAAAGGTATAAAGTGACTGGTATTTATGTATTTAAGGAAGTAAATACACAGATTATATTTTTCTATATCTTCTGTATTCGCCAAAATTACTTGTTGTGTATTCACATTTGAACAGTATTTGAAAAACAGAAGGAAATAATAATTCATTTCTATTTTTCTTTTTTATACACTTTGTATATACAACACGTATATATATAAAAGAAAAATAGAAATAAATATCATAACACAAAGTATGGCGTATATAGAATAAATAATAATTCAATTTCATTATGTGCCTACCCAAATACAAAATTGTTAAGATGACTTTCCCAAATGAATATTAGACCAGTCTGTCGATGTCAGCGAGCCTGGCGAAACCGGTCACTGTCGAAATAAAGACAAAAGTGGAAGTAGTTAAAAAAAACATCGTTTTATTTAATTATTATTGAAAAATAGACACGTTAGAGTTTAAAAAATAATCTAATTATTTGACAAAAATATTCTCAAACAATGGACAATACGAGTACTTTACTCTACTATTGTTGATTTAATTTTATTTTGAGTTTTTCATCATTGTTAAAGAAACAATAAATACGAGTATGTAAGCATTGGTTTTGTATATAAAAAAGTTACACTGTAAAATAAATGTGTATAATTTGAAACTTATTTATGAAGAATGCAAAAAAAGCAATGCGAAAATTCAATGTTTTTCAAAGTTATTCAAATGAGCAAAAATAATTGAAATGTCAAAAATATGTTACAATATTTTCTGTCAAAATTAATTTTGGTTGGTTTTTATCCCATTTTAGATATTCCAGCCCATGAACTAAAGCATTCAATTACTAGTAGGCACTGCATTATTGTATCTAAAATGTTTCATGTGTATAGGTATATATTTATAGTTGAGTAGTTCCATCAAGGGTAATCGCTATTAGAGTCATCGCGGCGGTTTATGGAGGTGAAGAGAAGTCGTGATGGGAACTTGTGTGGTGATTCTGGAAGTTTCGTGGACAATTTTCTCTGGAAGGCTATTTATGTAATAAACCATACACCACGCTTCAAGGCTCGGAGTAAACAAACGGTATCGGACGGGTTCACTACCACGTCTAGCGGGACATCACGAAATCAAATAACCAATGGTTTCGAAATTTAATTTACCTTAAAGGAACTTATTTTTTTTACTACCGATGATCTTTTTAATTTTAATTTTATTTTTTTAATATTGAGGTAACAAACAGCAAATACAGTATATAAATATAAACACACAGAGACAACAAAACAAGGCCTATTACATACTACCACAAATATTATATAACAACTGACATAAGGTTAAATATATAAGAAGAAAAAAGTAACACTTTGACAAGTTAAAGAAAAATCTAGTAGTAATAATTAATAATTAAAGGTAAAATATAATTTAAAAATGTAAAAATAAAATAAAAAGTATAGTAACTAGTTTCATTCGCCCCGAATGGTTGCTCCAACCATTAAAAAAAATGGAAAATTAAGATGGAACACATCGATGTTATTAAAGCACTTATTGTACATGTCGCATGTTCTTTTGATGTGTGTATAAATGGTTAAATAATAATGAATTAAAACGATATTTTTTAATAACTAATTCCTCTTTTGAATATGAATTCGGATGATGAATGTGAATAAGCTTAATGTAATGATTTTCGAAAAATAAGAAATCATGACAGTCAGACATAAGCGTGAATGATGAAAATCTAGAGCAAGTAGAAGAGTTTGTATATTTAGGTAAAGTATAGGCGAGTGGAGAGGGATATTACAAGAAGGGTTGGGGCAGGGAACAAAGTGAATGGTGCACTTAAAGTTGTCATCGCACACAAAATTCTATCAGAAAAAGGTAAAATGGAAGTTCACAATGGTATTCTTATACCGACCCTTATGTATGAAAGCGAAGCATGGAACTAGCAAAAGAAGGATGAAATAGAATAAATGCAGTAGAAATGAGATTTCTTAAACTAAATGCATGGTATATAATATATAATTCATAGTTTTATGTTTTATATTTTAAAAACATACGCATTTTTCTAAAATTGACTATGAACTATTTCTAGTTCTAAGCTGAAAACCCTTATTTTTCATCTTTCATACAAAATAAATAAAATAACTGTTCTTAAATTTGTGATATTATGTTCTAACAAATATACCTGTATAACAGCAAAAATCAGATGAAGCCTTTTTAGATTTAAAACATACCATCTTGCTCCCTTCAGGTGATGACATCACGAAAAGGACGATTTAAATGTTAGCATATTTTTATAAATATGGTTATTTTATCTGACTCAATAATGGCAGGGAACCATCGTACACAAATAATGTCATATAATAATAATAAAAAAAACCTATTTCGTGGAATATTTGTAGCTTTTGAAAACAGGTATAAAAGGGTGAATTAATCCACCGACCGTGCATTACTGACCCTTCAAAATTCCCAGGAAATGGAAATTATTTGTATTGGTGATGCGGGAAGAATCAGTTATGTACACATTAAATTTGTCAGGAATTCTATCCATAAAAGTATTATAACCTAAATAAATAATTTTTATGGTATACTAAATGTTATTTGTCAAGACTGTTTTGTGCGATGTTAATAAATGAAAAAAAAACTTTCTAAATCGTATTTTACGAAATAAATGCTATTTATGTGGAAAACTAACTAACTAACTAACCATCACGCCGTCACTGCGGAGGGGTAGGCAGAAAGAATGAACCGCCACACTGTTCTGTCCTGACATGCATCTCTTGATTCCTTTACATTCATACATCGTGTCATGCACGCAGATCGATTTCTCCGTCTCCTCACGTGACCGACATTTAATATCCTAACTTCCTCTATTTCTAGCTCCGTTCACGTCGTTTATATATACCTTCTTTACCATTCTGTCTTCACTCATTCTTTCCACGTGTCTATACCATCTTAACGACCCTTTCATTATTATGTTCATAAAACTTTCATTCGCACCGCATTTACTTCTATATTTGCATTTAACACTATCATATACAGATTTACCACGCATTATGTGGAAAAAGAGGTACCAATTTTATTCGTCATAAAAATAACTAGAAATTGGTTGAGAAAATAAATTCATTGTATGAATTATTCCTTTTTATATATTTTATTATAAATATTTGTAATATTTATAAAATGTTTGTCATATAAAACAAATAAATGAAAACGCAACTGTAGATAATATATAGCGTTTTTTTTTCTTCATATAACCTTATTTTTTAAATTGTTAAATATTTTATCGTTGTCATGGTGAAAAAAAATTTGCAACATTATAATAATTTAAAACGCCAGTAACTACCCACATAAGACATAGCAATTTACATGTGTCAATATTTTTTAAAAAGCATTGTGCCATCAAAAGGCCATTTTTTGATTTGAATAAAATATGAATACATTTGCGACGAAAAAGTTAACTCTTTATCAACTTGTACATCTCTAGAATTTCTCTTTTGCCATAAAGTTAGCATAATATCTGGTTAACGCATCAAGAGATCCAAATCTGATCATGTCTCCTGCGTGGGAAACTAAAGAATTTCGGTAATAATTACCCATTCTAATCGTTCATTATTTCTATCGAAGTTTGGAGAAATTGTGGGAATATTATTAGGACGTTTCGGTCAAAAAACAAACAAATCGGCGATATCCAAACAAGACAAAAACCTTTGTTATAAGAAACTTACCGAAATGTGTGCGTTACAGTAATCCTTTATGAGAAGTATCCGATCACGATTCTAGAAAAATCCATCTATTACACTGCTGGAACTTTATTCTGAAACAAATGGAAACAATTGATTAACTTTTGTTTTTTTTTAAATAATATTTTTGGTTTAGCAATATTAAACAGTAAATTTGTAATTAGTTTTTATTGTTACAATTATGCTTTAATTGTTACATCTAAGAAACATACAACGGCAATACTTTTTGCACTTGAATTCTGTTGAAATAATTTTTGTTGCAATAGTTTGTGTGATTCTGAAGATAAATACATACTACCGTCATACAATATTACTTCCTTGATATATAAAATGCAAGTAGAAAAAAATATATACAACACATAATTTAGATTATTAATAATTAAGAAAAAATGTGTTTTCATTAATAATAATTCAGATGGTTGGTAGCATAATTATTCAAAGAATAGGTTAATCACTGTTCAGTTATAAACTATTTTAAAAAATGTTGTTACTGCAATGTTTATAGTTATTAAATTAATTTTAAAAAATGTAAATACCATTGAACTTCGGTTACACGATTTCCAAACAATTAAAAAAAAAAAATTATCGATTCACAGCTATATGAATGCTATGCAACATGGATGACTTCATGTTATTGAAGTATTGCATACTCAGTACTGCGATTGAACGACTCCTGGGTACATAAACTCTTATTATTATTTTTTTTTGTATTTATTTATTTGACACATTCACCGTGGAGTTTTAAGAGTTATACAAATAATAATACATTAAAGTTCCATATTTATATACAAACAATTAGTATTACTTATTTCATAAAAACTCTTATTTATAATTAAATATATATTATATAACAAATTTTGACAGGTGTTAAAATAAATTTTTCATTTGTTCCAATGACAATTTGAATTATTTCTTCAATAATATTTTTAAGTTCTTTCTGGTGTTGGATTGTTTTAAGTGCCTAATTACAGTGAATTTAAAATTTAAAAACGGTGGATATGTGGAATATAAATTAAATTAACACAATAGTCCGGATCGTTCAGCTAACATGTGCACCATCTAAAAATGGTTGGTAATTTTCGATAGAGAAACTATTCTAAGATTGTTTGGTCGGTTTTGATAGAAAATGATATAATTGACTGTTTAGCTTTTATTATATATCTATTAGACATTTTAACATTATCATTGGCCAGCTGGGTATCAAGGCAAAACTCTCGGGGATGTGTCCTCAGAGTACTGAAATATTTTGGACACATAGCCCGGAAAGATAAGGACAAACTTGAAAAGCTCATAATCACGGGCAAAGTGGAGGGAAGGCGACCACAAGGATGACAACCGAGCCGCTGGGCCAATCAAATCAGGGATCTGACTGGACTCTCATTATCTGCAGCCTGGAGTCTGACGGGTGACAGGAGCGCATGGTGTGCCATGATCAATAGTTTACAGGATGGACACTACCCTCAATCATGAGGAATACGACTATAATAAGAAAGAAGACATTTTAATTTCAAGTATTTCTAGAATGAAGATTTTTTCTTCCAACCAATAGGTATAAATAATAATAAGTTGATAGCATCGGAAAACTATGTACCACATTAACCCTTACCACTCTATTATTTTTTGATATTGTTTGTCAGCCAACTCTAATTTAAATAGTGTCAAAATATTTTTATTGATAGGTAGTAAAAAAAAAAAATCGTTAAAAATTCATTTGTAATGATTTATTCTTCAAGTAAAAAAACAATTTTCAAAAAACATTATGGACTACTCATAGTTTTGCATAGTACGGTACATTTTAAAACAATCTCCAGGATGGAGACCAGGTTTTCTGGAACAGGTATCACAAAACCACACTGTTTCCCGTCTTCCCCCTGGAATCTTTCTGTTTGAACCTTTGACCAGTTTCGCAACAAAGTGGGGCTTGTACTCTAATCGTTTATCTGCATGACGTAACACGCGAAGTTCCCGCCATTTTAGTTTATGTGAATTCGCAAGGATCATTTTATAGTAAAATAAAAACGGAAAACAGTCAAAATCTTATTAGAACGCGAAATAAAATGTTTTTTTAACGAATAAATACAAGAAACAACGACACGTGTCAAGTTTTGCGCGCGAAAATACAGCGCGCGCGCAAGTCTTATCTTGTCGGCCGCCAGCCGACAATTGAGTTGTAGCGTACATATAGCGATGTCGGCTGGCATTCGACAAAGGAGTGGTAAGGGTTAAAGGCCCAAGTGGCATCCCAAGAACCAGAAAAAAATGTTACGCTTTTATGCAAACCAATCCCCATTATTGGAAATTAAAAAAAAACATTAATAATTGCGAACTGTAGCGGTCTTCCATTGATTCCGTGATCACAAGTACTTGGCGTGTATTGAATCCAGGGATTTTTTTCACAAAAAACTTCTATATAAATAGGCATCGGTTTGTATTTGATACGATCACGAATATGATAATGGTTTCGGTGAATGTTATTGTACTAAACCGCTAAGAGCAAGATCGTGTTAGATAGGTGAAAGAAATATTAGAAACGTTTTTGATACTTAAAGAATTAATCGATACTTTTTACGATTTTACGTACTTTTTACATGAACATAATTGTAATATAAAATATAATATTCTGAGATGATTGTATCATAAGTAAAATTAAAAAAGGATTCCAGAGATGTTTGGAAATATGGAACGAATGGACGAGAGAAAAATGCTTAAAATGTTTTATAAATCAAATCAGTTTATTAACTCAAAATATATTACAAACAGCAAAGAGTATTTGTCCCCTGAACGTACCTTCACTAATATGAAAGACGTCAATCTCTGAGGAGACTGTGTTCAGCAGACTAATTGCTCTTCCCACCGATGTCACCAGAGGCAAATTGGTTCTGGTGGCCGGTAGGTACAACAATCTGTGCTGTAGCTGTCGGAGAAGTCTATACAACCAGTGTGAGTGCAAAGAGAAGCCGTGGAAGAACAAGGAAAGCATGACATAACCAAATTAATAAAATACTGAAAGGCGGCCACATTCGAAGTCGGAAGAATCGTCCTTCGGTATTCTGTCATATATCGTTTTCCTGCACATTCTTATCAGTGATCTCATTATTACGGCATTTTTCCTACTTCTATCCTTCGTTTGCCAGCTCCAAGCTTCACTTCCATATATAAGGGTTAGCACTAGAACTCCATTATGTAAGGATTGAAACTAAAAAAGCAGTCTATTATTTGGCCGAAACACTATGATACCTCAACATTATTAACTATGATACCTCAACATTATTAACATTATTAACTGTTAAAATATTAAATGCTGTTTATGGTATTACATTTTTTTAAATTATTGTACATTTTTCGCGACAGCTGTTTCCTCAACCAAATTTGACATCATTTGGCGTAACAATAATTTTAACAGTTGAAAAATTTGTTGTAATACCTGATGATGTCAACATCGGTAAGCGAAACAGCTGTCGCGAAAAATAAAAAAAATGATAAATTGTGATTCCATTAACAGTGTTTTATATTTAAACAGTTAAAAATAAATCGCAAGATGTCTTCTGTTATCAGTCCAATAACTACATGCCCATTGTCGGCAGGTGAGATTTTTAAAACAAAATGAATTGAGTTTCAATTATTCCCGGCGCGAGTGGGCTAGCGGGCAGCAGTCTGCGGCAGCTAGGCACATGACAATGAGCCGGACACAGGGACTAGTAATCGATTTGCTATTCACCTTCTCGGGTTCAGTTTCTTTCTTTTGTAGAGATCGTGATGGTCAACAAAGGGGAACTGTGTTCGAGACACGCTCGCCCAGGAGTGCTCAATGATCTATTGGCCCAAGTTTCGCATTAACTAAATTGTAGCAAAAATAACGTTACATTCTTGATAATTTCGGGATACTTCATATAATTGAATGAATAAAATAACAATACACTTAAAGTAATTTGTATATACACTACTTTATTAGGTAACACCAACCGGTTTCGCTCCCGATTTCGGAGCTAAGTCAGGGTAAGAGAGTAAACTTAATATGAAATCAAAGAACAACTATTTGTTTTGTTGTGCAAGAAAGTTGGCACGAGGACGAATAGACTGTTAAAATTTGTTTTTATATTTATTTCTTCATGTTGTTCTCTGATTTTATATTTAGTTTACTCTTTCACCCTGACGAAGCTCCGGCGGGAGCGAAACCGGTTGGTGTTACCAAATTAAGTGGTGTATATACAAATTACAAAGTGTATTATAATTTTATTTAATAATGTCACACCTAAAATTAAGTGCTTCACACGAAAGTTTATAATTGAATGGTTGAAGTAGAAAAAGCACAAAGTACAAAAAAACTAAGAACGCTATTTCTTTCCTTATGTCATTCTATATGAGGACCTTTGTGTCCGAGTGGTTAGTGCTTTGACTACCACCCCGAAGGTCCTGATTCGATTTACGATTTAAGATTTCAGAGAATACCTCCATCTTCAGGTGTAAAAATATAATAAACACTAAACAATGAAACACTAATATAAAAACGCATTTAAATTTCGATACAAACATTCAAATTTAAAAATTAACAGGGGCTATTTGTTATAAGTACTAATATTTTTTATCAGTAAGAACTAATAAATAATATTAAATAATAATAATAAATAATGATAATATAAAAAATATGTATAAAAAATTGTAATTTAGAAAAAACATACACTTGAAAAGACATAATTTATATAGAAATTAATAAATGATTAATTTGCATTTAATTGGGAATGGGAGCTTGGGAGTTTAAATGTAGACAAAGTATTTAAAGAGAAAGAAGTAAAAGAAGGAATCTAATTATTAATTATGTTTTCACCCAATTTCACCGGCTTGAGGATTTCTAAATTTTCAAGTTTGTTTAATTTATTACTATTGTTTTAGAATTCGAGTGCATTTTGGTTTTGAAGGTTTTTGACATTTAAACACCACGCTTGCCAAACGGGTTGGTGAGTTAATAAGTCAGCCGCCCTTAACATAGGGAACAGACGCTGTTTGTAGCCGCAACTATGGATCAGACGAGTGGAAGGGAAGGGAAGAGACCTATGTCCAGCAGTGGACCGATAAAGGCTGACGAAGAAGAAGAAGAAAAAGATTGCTATTTTTACGTGTGCAGAAATATTGTGTCATTTTTATCGAAACCATGGTCAAATTTAATATAATGGTTAGCCATCTAAAAAAAAAACGGAATGTGTGTCCACTTATCAAAACCGTAAAGTTAACTAACTAAATAACCATCAAGCCGTCTCCGCGGAGGGGTAGGCAGAAATAATGGAACGCCACACTGTTCTGTCCTGACATAATTCTCTCGTTTCCTCTACATTCATACATCTTGTCATGCACGCACGTCGATTTCTCCGACTCCTCACGTGACCGACATTCAGTATTTGATTGATTTGATCGTTCCACGTTTTCCTCGGCCTTCCTCTATTTCTAGCTCCGTTCACGCCGTTTACATATACCTTCTTTATCATTCTGTCTTCACTCATTCTTTCCATGTGTCCAAACCATCTTAATGACCCTTTCCTTATTTTGTTCATAACACTTTCATTCGCACCACATTCACTTCTTATACTTGCATTTGTCACTCTATCACATACGGATTTGCCACACATTCGTCTTGGAGATCTCATTTCTACTGCATTTATTCTACTTTCATCCTTCTTTTGCCAGTTCCATGCTTCACTTCCATACATAAGGGTCGGCACAAGAACACCATTGTGCACTGCAATCTTGGCTTTTTTGGATAGGCTTTTGTTTGCGATGACAACTTAAGGTGCACCATTTATTCTGTTGCCTGCCCCAACCCTTCTTTCAATATCCTTCTCCACCCTCCCATCCTTTGTAAACACCGTAAAGTTAATTATTTAATATAATGAAACTATGCTGCGTAACGCCTTTCACAGCGGCTGCATTGTATATGAATGCAAATAAGAAAGAGCAAAATATTTTTGAATACCGCTGAATTCAGCCAATAATCTCGGCTCGGTTGTTTAGAATTAAGAAGTCGTGTGTCCGCCTCGTCTCTCGCGGCCGGCCGGTGGCGGGTCGTGATGCACGGATATTCTGCCATGTTCCGGAACAGGCTAATATGGACTCCAGCCTTATATATGCACTGAAGACTAGACTAGAAACCAGATTCAACAATAATTACAAACAAACCTGTAACAGACTTGAAAAAATATGTACAATGGATAATTAACACGAATATAAAAGATACGAGGTGTGGCAATTAAATTCCGAGAATTTAGTTGTGCCGTGCGAACTGGCAACACTGCATGACTGGCGCATGGGTTTGGTTAGATAGGTCTTTCCACTCAGTTGCAGTGAAGATTTCATGGTAATCGGGCATCTGGTTCGTTTTTACGGGTGTTTTTCGGATACAAGTTTTTTAACTCGGTTTCAGAAATGACTGACATAAGCAACATGCTGTGATCAGATTTTTGGTCGTAACTGGTGTAAATCCTACTAAAATTATGGCAGGTGTATGGAGATGACTGTCTGTAGACCCGTAGACAAAGCCTACAGTGGGTGGAAGAGGGTGGGGAGCGCCCAATGAAAGTAAGGATCTCAAAATCACGGTTGAAGGCAATGCTGATCATTTTCTCCGATATTCATGGCATTATTCACCGTAAATACGTTTCTGACGACCAGTGGCAGTGACTGGAAAATTCTATGTTGAAGTCTTGGAGCGGCTGCGACAGCGTGTTTTCCGTAAACGACCCGAAATTGCACCATGATAACGCGCCGGCTCATTTTTCCTTGATTTTGGGGGAATATTTGGCGAAAAAAAGTATCTCATCGTTACCGCATCCACCCTACAGCCCCAACTTCGCCTCCTGTGACTTCTTCTTCTTCCCTAAAATGAAGAGTCACCTCAAAGGAACACATCATGGATGTGTGGAGGCCGTCCAGGAGGCTGCGACCGTCGTCTTGAAAGGCCGAACATGAGGACTATCAAGGCTGCTTCCAATCATGGGAGAAACGTTGTAAACATTGTTCTGAGTTAGGAAGGGACTACTGTGAAGACCTTTAAAAAAATTAGGTCGCTAACTTTATTTGCCTGTGTTTTATTTACAAATTCTCGGAATTTAATTGCCACACCTCGTATACTTAGAAAATTTAAAAACTTTGTTTAATCCACTATCTATTAAAAAATATTTAAAAACACGACATGTTTCGGAGGATACCTCCTCCATCTTCAGATGTAAAAATATAATAAAAACTAAACAAAGAAAGACTAATAAAAAACGCATTTAAAATTCGATACAATAATTCAGCAACATTGTTTGATAAAACATATTTGCAATAAAATGTATGTTTTATCTTAATTACTGTTTTTTTTTTTTTTTTATTATATTTTATTTTTATAATATTTTTTTATATTATCTTCGTGTATTATTATTATTTAATATTATTTATTAGTTCTAGCTGTTAAAAAATAATTGTTAGTACCTACTTATAACATATAGCACAGGTTATTTTTTAAATTTGAATTATTGTATCGAATTTTAAATGCGTTTTTATTAGTCTTTCTTTATTTAGTTTTTATTATATTTTTACACCTGAAGATGGAGGTATCCTCCGAAACATGTCGTGTTTTTTAATATTTTTCATTATAATAAATAGTGGATTAAAAATGTTTTTCAATTCCTAAGTATAATACTATGGAATTCCATAGTGTTAATGCCTTAGCGTTCAATAAGTTAATAAAACAATTGTTATCTAAAATGTTTATTTTATGAGAATGGCATATTTCGCCTTCCTAAGGCATTTTCAAACGACCTACGTTGCAGATTTCCAAGAGCTACATCTGCCACACCGAAGGTGCCGTTTGATTCTCAGACTGTATTTGGTCTGGTGTAGAATTCATTTGACAATAAAATGGCGACAGATTAGCTACACTTGTTATAAGAATCAATATTATAGCTATACACTATACATCTATTTGGTTTCAACTCTAATGACGTGAAGATCTACGCAATCAAACAAATAGAAAATTACTGGATTAAAATCAACTGTTTTATTGGAAAAAAAGACTTAATTTGACATATTTCACATTTATTCACTGGAACACTTATAATAATATCACAATTTATTGTATTAATTTCTAAGAAATTGTTATTATTTATTGTATTAATTTCTAAGAAATTGAAACAGCTCTTTCACCAATTGGCATTGTCAAGGGTTAGAATCAACTGAGGGATTGGACATAGAGGATTCCCACCCACCCACTCCCGCCGGAGCTTTGCCAGGGTGAGGGTAAACTAAATATAAAATAGGAGAACAACATATGAAGAAAGTAATATAAGGTGGAGAGGAGAAAGAGGGCGAAAGAGGAGAAAGCAATATTTTGTTCATATTTCTATATACATTTCAACACAATTAAATGCTTTAAAGCTTTTACGTACTTATAGGATATGACTCAGTTTATACATATATATGTACGAATGAATTTAATAAACGCTTTTCGTTTAAATCAATACAATAATGAGCACGCCCAAGCAATTGTGTCAGACTTGGAGTTATCAATAATATTCAAGTCAACATAACTTTCGATCGTGTGAGTCACATAAAATAATATGGATAAAACATAGAATTACTATGCAATCAATGACATGTAATTTTCCTCCAAAAGATGACGTACATATTCGTTGAAAAAAAAAGAAGTTTGTATGGTTTTTTAATCACACCAACACACAAAATATTTAGACCATATCAAAGAAATAGTAACAGAAGAACGATTTTGCCAGTGGGATGCAAATATTGAAAGAATTACGTGGATGTGTTTTTAAATTATTTTATTAGATAGTCCATTGTTTTGGCCGAAACACTATGATACTTCAACATTATTACTGTTAAAATTTAAAACACTGTTATAATATCACAATTTCTTTTTATTCACTGAGTGTCGTGACAGCTGTTTCGCCAACCGATGTTGGCATCATCAGGTGTAACTCAGTTTATTTTAACACCTGATGATGCCAACATCGGTTGGCGAAATAGCTATTTTTATTACTTGAATTTTCTCTATTAATTGATGCCCTGCGTTTTAATTTTCAGGGCGGTGTGGACATGTTTGATTTGCAATTCTGCGAAGTAATATGGCTTTACTATTAGGGCAGCAGAGATGGCCAAAAATAAGTAAAAAAGAAGTTAGAAAGGTGAGAGCGGTGAGGAGAAAGATAAATGAGAAAGGATGTAATGTGGCGAAATAGCTGTCGCAACACTCTTAGTGAATAAAAAGATATTGTGATATCATAACAGTGTTTTAAATTTTAACAGTAATTATTTTATTAGGTTAATTTGTAGTCTAGGAATGTTTTTCGAAAGGACATTAGATTTATCCTGGACTAGATCCGAGTCCTAATATATCCTGAAATAAGGATGAGAGAAGAATGGTTAACATTTTGTGTACAAGCAGTGTGAGTGGAAAGATGTGGAAAACCATGGAAAGGATGGTATGACCTAAAAGGGGACCACATTCAAAGTCGGAAAAATCAACGAGTGTGCATGTTACAATGCATGATTGTAAACCTTGAGAGGTATGTCGGACAGAGCAGTATGGCGGCCCATCCTCTCTGCCTACCTCTCCGGAAAAACGCCGTGATGGTTAATTCTTCTTCTTCAAGTGCCCTATCGGGTTCCCCCAACGTTGGCGATCACCTCGACGAACCTGTCCCTGTCTTGCGCCGCTCGGAACAGCTTCTCCACACTTCGGATGCCGGTACAATCCCTCACGTTTCGCAGCCAGGACATCTGTTTCCTACTGGGCCCTCGGCGTCCCTCAATTTTTCCCTCCAATATCAGCTAGAATATGATACTTTTCCCCACGCAGTACATGACCTTGATGTGAAATCTTCCGAACCTTGATAGTTGACAACAGCTCCCTGTCAACTCTAGCTCGCCTCAGGTATTGGTAACCATGTCTGTCCAGGGAATTCTGAGCATTCGGCGATACAGCCATATTTCAAATGATTCCAGTCTGTTCATATTTTCCAGATAAGAGGGATGAGTGCACACTTACCCATTTCTTCAAACTTATCAGGGCATTCTTTGAGAATTCCGTCATCTTGGAGGCAATCCATCTTTATGTTCCGGATGGTTATCTTTGATAGCGTCAGCACACACTGTTTTATCTCCCAGCATGCAGAACCAACCTGCTTCTGGTGATGCCGGTGGGGAGAGCAATCAAACTGCTTAACATGATCGTTTCGGAGATCGATGTCTTTCATATTCGTGAAAGTACGTTCAGAAGACAAATACCCTTGACTTTGGAGAATATTTTGTATTCCTAATGTCGAACCATCTCTCATGCGTTCCTGGTATTATATTACCTGTTCTCAATAGATGATATAATAATTATTTGTAATATCTTTTGAGAAAATAAACTGATTTGATTTGATTTGATTCATTGAGTTGGTTAGTTAGTTAGTTTCACTGTAATCAAATGGTGGAAAGAATGACATGTAACTAGATTTTTTCGTTGCTCTCAGGTAAGTTTTATTTTCACTACAAGAATGAAAGGAAGAAGGAATTTCAATGGCCATTACGAGTAAGCATTAATTACCTGTGTGCATAATCCATTTCCTATTTATAGTACTTCGCGTTCCGTGCGAGCAATACTAATCCGACGTAGCCAGCACAATTGATGTCGGTGCTATTACATTTTACGATTTCTCACCTTTCACTACCGTTTTTTAAATAAAACATACCCGATCGCCTTGAGGTTACCTCCTACACGGCGTTTCATGGGGCAGCCTCAAGCGATCTGTGCGGAATACTAAATATTTTAAATCTGCATTTTTATCAACATCATTCAATGTTGAATAGAAACTAAGAGTACTAGAATTGTATAGTGATAGGAGTATTTATATTTGGAAAAAGGATATTTCCAGCAAACAGATGCTACTTTGGCCTCAATAAGCACCTAAAGTCGCGTTTGCTGTCCAGAAAAACAAAGACCACACCGTATAAAACGCTGATTAGACCAGCTCTAACATATGAGCTCTCGCAAGATCTCACTGAGCATGGTGCCATACTCTCGTATCTACACAGATTCAAAATCAGAGACTCACCTCACTGTCCTTGTGATTCACAAACAGAGCAAACAGTAAAACACATCATCACAAACTGTCCAATCCGCACGCGTGAGAGATGGAAACTGGAGAAGGAATGTCAAAGGGACATCCACATCACATATCTCCCAGCCATCCTCCGCAACAAGGATACACTCTGCAAATTCGTTGACTTCGCAACCACGGTGGTGGATCCGTTGCGAAAGGCAAACAAATAACAAATAATTAACATGTCTTTCTTTACAGGTACATCGCGTCCCGACTGAGGTTTTCCATGGTTCCCTCAGTTGTAAGACAAATGTCGGGATGCTTATTAGATAGTTCATGGAATCACACAGACAGGAACACCACTCCTCACTTTCTCACTTTCGACTTCTTTCAGCCATCTCTGGTCACCCCCCCCCCCCCGGATAATAAAGTTAGATTGCTTCAAAGATTTACTATTAAACATATCCACACTGTCCTGAACAATTAAAGCTCAGGGCAATAATAATAAAGACAATTCAAGTAAAAAAAATAAAAATAGTAAAAGCATATGCCTCGGAGACTTGAAAACTCACTAAACGTGATGAAATAAAGATGAACTGCTTCGAAAGGAAGACCCTCCGTAGAATCTTCGGACCCATTAAGGATGGTCAGACGTGGAGAAGGAGATACAAGACAGAGCTCTACAATCTATACCAGGACGTCAGCGTGGTCAAGTTTATAAAGATTAACAGAGTGCGCTGGCTAGGGCACTTGCACCGCATGGGGGATCTGGAGCTCCCCAAAAGAGTATTGTATGACAATCCAGTAAGGTGAAAAAGCGATGGCAGGCCGAGACGCGATGGTTGGATGGTGCCGTGGGACACTGTCGGGTCCTGGAGCAGAAAGACTGGGAGGTGGCGGCCAAATACAGGACGGGATGGAGACGTTACTTGGAGGAGGCTAGGACCCACCTGGGGTTGTTGCGCCGAAGAAGAAGAAAGAGTATTTATAGTAAACCAGTGCAGTACCATGAAATATCTATTTGAACAATGTTTTTTATTTAAACTTTGTAAACAACACGAACTTTATTAAAAAACACTAATTAAAAAAACAAGCTTATTTCGGACACTGTTTTGTTTATACAATTTAAACATACATTTTTTGTCATTAATGTGGTCAGTTTTGACAGATTTTTTTCGAACGTTTATGCATTTGTTTTTTATTTCAACAACTTTTTTGAATAATTCTAAAATAATATTTTAAAGTTCTTACGCAAGATTAATGGTTTCTTATAATACAGAACGTTGTGGCGAATATAGAAGAAACATCTATTAATTTATTGTTTCTTGAAAAATGATGTAAAAATTTGTGTTAATTAATTCGTGTTAATTAAAACATGCGTTTTCTAGACGTTTCATTATAATTTATGGGAATAAATTGTTCCGCCTGTGAAATGCATTATCAAATGTTCCTTATTAATTGTACCCCACTTATCAAATGTACCCCACACTTATCAATTGCATTCTTTTCCATACATTATGGTCATTCCCATAAATTAAAATAAAACTTCTAGAAAATAGCAGTTTTTTCGTATTATTTAATGAGGAGATTTACATCATTGCTCATTAAACAATTAATTAATTAAATTATATGTGAATTATTCATTAAACATATATATGCAAAAAAAACTCCCTAACTGACTATATAACATTGGCATTTTAATAACATGATTTAATAACATGATCAAAGTATTGGTAAGGCAAAAATTACTTTATTTAAACAATGTATTAACTGTGAATGGTATTATCAATTGAAATCAAACTGTAACGAATGATAATAAATTAGATTTTTTTTTTGTATTGTTATTATGCAAGTAAAAGATATAACAAAAAAATGTTAAAACATTACTAGCGCACTTTGTGTATTGATATTAAAAGCCCAATTTAGCACGTGCTAAAATACATATGTAAAAAAAATATATACAAAAGCATTAGACACCGTATTTTGAAACGGTATGCAAAAGCAGATTATAGCAATACGCGCATTTTAATGTTTTTTTATTTATTATAACCAATGCCTTAGATTTTTATAGTGACATAGTGATGGGCGTTAATGTCATGAAGAATTTACATGTTTTAACGATGGTTTATTTAAAAATAGTTATTAAAAAAACATTGATTTTGCGGCATACATTAAATGCTGAACCATATTCAATCCATGGTACTACCACCGCATTAACGACAACTGGCGCTGATGACATTGCTGGAATAGCTGGGAGGACTGGATGCGGAAGGAACAAATTTGAGACGTCTGGAGAAAATGGAAGAGACCTATATCCAGCAGCAGAGGGAAGAAAGACGAAGAAGTTTATAAAAAAAAAGTATTGAATATAAATTAACAACTATTATTCATTTTGCAATCTATTTACTAAAATCGTGTTCAATGAATATTAAAATCATTATTTTCTTGTAAGATTTCATTATTAAAATGCGTATTATATTATAATTTACATTTTGACCTAATTTTGAGAAAAAAAAAATCAAAGAACCAAATCATATTTGGTTCATGTGCTTAGGGGAGAAAAGCATTAATTGTTGCATCATTTAGGGTCGACGAGATGTTGGAAGGAGGTGAATCTCCTGGATCCGCAACATAAGGGTTTAATAAACGTAAAGCAGCTGTTTTGAGCTGCCAGCTCAAATTATAGTCTGACCTAACATAACACCGGGGAAGATATTTTTATTGAGTTCAAATCAAATAAAATCAGTTTATTTCATCAAAAGACATTACAAAATTTAAGATTTAAGGCAACTATTGAGAACAGGTAAAATAATATATTGTATATAGCCTAGGTTCTCAAAGTAGGCGATAACGCCTCCTTATGGGCGTTTGAGACTTTCAGGGGGCAGTAGAAGATCCAGAAAAAATAGAGAGCGTGGGCAGATAAAAAAATATAGTCTAAAAAAAAACACACGCTATTCACGTAGGTACTAATAAAGCAAATTAAACTTAAATATTGGTTTATTTTGTTATTGTATGTATTGTAATCATTTTCCCATTTTTCGAATAACTTTGGAGGGGGGCGTTGAACGTTTATTTTTCTTGTAAAGGGGGCGGTGATCCAGAAATGATTGGAAACCTATGGTATATAGTATACTACCAGAAACGCATGAGAAGTGGTTCGACATAAGGAAGACAAGATACTCTCCAAAATCAAGAGTATTTGCCCAGCAGCTATTTCATTCCAATTAAGTTATGAAAATTGCAAACAAAAGTTTTTCATATTGTTTTTTTTTTCAAGAGTTTACGTCACATTCTGTGTGAGACAAGCACAAATTAGGTACTTTCTAGTCTATCACAGACAGTAGTGCTAAATGACAACACAATATTCTGCTCTGTTACGTATGGCAAGACTTTCCTTCCTGTTTTAGTTTATATTCTCTAAATAGCCTCTAAATAACCGACTACAAAATAATGTAGTTTGAACTATGAATTTGTGTTTAAGAAAACCAATAAAATCTTTTAATGCTATGTGAAATATTTCATTAAAGTTATATTAAATTAAAAGTATTAAAATGCTGTTTCATTATTATTTTATAGTGATTAAAGAACACTTTGAATGGCTCTGCGGGTGTCATAAATTTATAATATTTTCTTGTAATGCATAAAACATTAGTTTGAAAAATTTCATATAGTAATTCTGCAATACGGTTGCTTGCTAAAGTTATTTCATAATTCGATATTAAATTTTAATTAGAACGCTGTAAAATATTTCAAACATTATACTATCACGTTCTTTATATTAAAACTAGTGTTTTAAACAATCTTATTTGCTAACTAAACTATTGATTTATTTATTAACTCATAAAATTTTGCATTATTTTAAAGGTGGTTTCACCTGAGTAGGATATTTTCAAATGTTGACATTAAAATATATCTAAGCAAAACGAAACTCACAAGTCACTACCATCAAATGTAAAAAACCCTTAGTATACGTAAGTTTTCTTCAATTTAAAAACTTAAAGGTGGTATTTATTGATTAAAACGAATATTTGAATCTTTATTCTGGTACCAACGGTTTACTAATAAAATCGGAATAATGCGAATCACGTCAGATCGGAATAACTAATAGTTAAATAATGAAACTCAAAATTTCTGATTTACAGTTTATAATTATATGAATTCGTCACCTGAGACTAAGAAGGTTTCAACTGTCAAAAGTAAAAAGCTGAGAAAAATGAAGTCAAAGTTTTGTTGGTTTCGGGTGTATATCTTGAAATAAAAGGGTTGTATTTGAAGCAGATGAAACTCTTTTACCGAGAAGCGTGTTAATTTTCTCTGGCGACAGTTAAATTGTAAATGAATCCTTCTCCAGTGAATCGTGTGTTTTGAATGATCAGATGGAACTTGATTCTTTTCGTAACATCAAAATGACGATATGATTACATGTTTTTTTTCAACTGTACGTATAGATAAGGTTAGCAAGAACCCTTTTCACGAAAAAAAGCCAAACGTGAAATTTTGTTAGTTGGAACCCTCTTACTCTCAGGTGACGTGATGACGACCTTCGTGGCCAAGTGGTCTGCGCTTTGGCTGCCTCACCGGAGGTCCCTGGTTCAATTCCCGGCGTGGTAGTGTGATTATCACACTGTCTTTGGCCTTGTGAAGATTTCACGTGACAATATAATGGCGATAGATTAGCTAGCTATCACATGTCACGAGAATCACTATGTTGCTATACGGTTTAAATCGATTTGGCTCGCTCTGTAATGATGTAAAGAGCGTTTTAACAAAATAATAATCATAATAAGAGTATTTCATGTTGCAAAGGGGCTATATATCGCCTCTTTGCGAGAATAACGTGTTATCTCGAAATATTTTAAAATTGAAAAATGAAACAAGAAACCTGTTTGAAAGAGACAACGTCTGTCTCTTTCCCTCAAAAATTCTGTGTTTTTCATTTTAAAAATACCATGTTTTTGTAGAAAATAAAGTTGAACACGGCAGATTTGATTATCGAATAAAAAAAAACTTTTTTCGAAATGTCACGTTATTCTCGCAAAGAGTCGACATGTTTTATAAAATTTGTGTTATGTATGTGGTATTCACTAAAAAAAACGGAGAATATCTTGTTGGTATAATCAGTGAGCTTGATTGACTGGCCAGAACCTCACCGAAGGATGACCCTTTAGGTGGAAGTGACGAGAGGACAAACACTTTGGCATAATATGGCGGATAGGGTAGTGGCGGACACTGTAAATACACCTACCTAATATCTTTAAGGTTAAACGAAAAAGGAAGGCTTATCAGGTTGGGCTTCGGGGAAGCGATTTTTTCAATAGAACGGACTATCCTAAATAAATAATACATGTGATGAGTACACATATATATTCAAATAAAGGAGTTCTTCGACTTTTCTACAAAATTTGTTCCTGAAATAGATACGAATATAAAGCATTGGAAAAAAAACTCAATGGTTTTAAAAATTCATTTAGCAAGAAATACAAGCATAAAAAAACAATAAATATTGATAAAAAAAACTCTGTTATCCATCAGTTTTAATATATTTTACGGGAGTGCGTTATTTCTCCTTGCTAGGACATTATTATCAATCAATAATCAAATATGATAATGAATCATGTCACACATTAACCGTGACTATACAAAATAATTAAATGTTTTAATTTTGAAACTATTTCAAAAATGATAATATATTTAATAATAACTAACTAACCATCACGCCGTTTCCCAGGAGGGGTAGGCAAAGAGGACTGCCATACTGTTCTGTTCTAAAAATACCTCTCAAGCTTCCGCTACATTAATCGTTTTCTGAGTGCAAGGGCAAAGATCCTCATCTAATTATCGTCGATTTGATCTTACAAGCAGTTAAGATCATTCAGGTAACGAGTTAATTTTATGTTGTTATTGAAATGTATAAATAAATACTTCAATAAAACATTAAATTCATATACATACCATATATACTCGTATAATCCAGAAAATGTGTTTGAAAAAAACAAAACAAACAAACAAACAAACCATCACGCCGTTTCCCCGCAGGGGTAGGCAGAGAGAATGGACCGCCACACTACTCTATCCTGGCAAACCTCTCTAGCTTTCTCCACATCCATACAATGAGTCATACACGCACGTCGATTCCTCCGACTTCTAACATGACCAACCTTTAAAATTTGATTCATTTGGTCATGCCATATTTTCCTCGGTCTGCCTCGACTTCGTACCCCATTTACATCATTAACGTATACTTTCTTAACCATTCTTTCTCCATCCATGCGTTCCATATGTCCGAACCAACGCAGCGATCCTTTCATAATTTTATTCATAATACCTTCTTCCGCTCTACATTCCTTTCTTATATCAGCATTTGAGATTCTGTCGTATATCGTTCTACCACACATACGTCTTTGGGACCTCATCTCTACCGCATTTATTCTACTCTCATCCTTCTTCTGCCAGTTCTGCTTTGTAAAAATACAAATTGTAGATATTATGTTATATTCCTTCGACCAGGAAATAAACTTTGTTCCATATGTCCAAACACCTGGAGAATTTTGTAACTACACCAAATCAGAACAGAAATAAATATACATTTTTTAAAACAGATAAGAAAACCACTTTGTTCCGAAACAACCATATTTCAAAACTACTATAAACAGATAATTAACAATGATAGCTTGCAAATGAATAAACGAATAGTCTCATTGCATTATTTACGCGGTGAAAGGAAGCTAAAAGTCTTAGCTATCACGATTCTAAAAGAAAAAAAAAACTAATTAAAAATTTCATTGATAGTGAACGTAGAAATAATTTAAATCAGCACTCCCGGAACAAAAGCTTCTAAAAAACATATTCATAATTACCCGTATATTAGACAAGTTTTTTTTGTAATCAACATAGATTAAAGCAATTTGATGTGTTACGTAAATAATAACAAATTAATCATTGCTTTTGGAGAATAAAAGATCTTTTATATAACGCGTGTAAAGGTTAAATGTTAAGAAGAAGTTCATGCAGATCGAACGAGAACTTTAATTATGTAAGAAGGTACTAATATATACCATAGTCTTTAGTATTACGGTGAAAGTACCATATATTCAAAAGCGTTAAAGAGTAGACGTCCACAAATCATTTCAAAATAATTGGATTTTGATCTCTAATACCTGTTGATCATACACAAAGTAAAAGGTTTAAAGAATTCCCACAGGGATAGCTCGTTCTAGGTAGGCAGTTGTAAAACTATTTTATATTATGAGAAGTAGAAATTCATACTCGTATAAAATAAGGCTACCTAATTATCACTGGGTGCACCTCCATGGACTAGGATTGCAACAATTCAATGCGACAGCAAGAATGATAAAGGGTTTGCCGAAGAGTTTTCATATAACACAGCACCTTTAGGAGCTCCATTGGCTGAAATATCCAGGAAGGATATAATACAAGAAATAATTAAATAAAACGATATTTTTTAACTACTTCTACTTGTCTTTATTTCGACAGCGACCGGTTTCGCCAGACTCACTGGCATCGACAGACTGGTAACACTAATATAAACTTAGTCCTTTATATATATAGAGATCAGGGGTGGTAAACATGAGTCTATACAAAAATAATCTTCAAATATTTATGTAAAATTTACTGAATTTAAATATTGGTATTACAGGTATTCAAGAAGATTCATATTCAATTCAATGGATTTAAAATTTTATTATAGCTTACTTATTCATATATAACGTTTGATAAAAATGTAGAACCTTGTGAAGACGGCGGCAAAACTCTTCTGGATCTTACTGCATATGTATATACGCTAACTAACCATCACGCCGTCTCCCCGGAGTGGTAGGCAGAAAGAATGGAACGTCACACTGTTCTGTCCTGACATACTTCTCTCGCTTCCTCTACATTCATACATCTTGTCATGCACGCACGTCGATTTCTCCGACTCCTCACGTGACCGACATTCAATATTTGATTGATTTGATCGTGCCACGTTTTCCTCGGCCTTCCTCAATTTCTAGCTCCGTTCACGCCGTTTACATATACCTTCTTTACCATTCTGTCTTCACTCATTCTTTCCATGTGTCCAAACCATCTATACGCACAATACGAAAAACATTTAATTATGTTCTAAGCTGTTTACACATAATTCCATTAATACGACAACACCGCAGTGGGCGATCCAATACCTTTTGTAATATAAATTCAGTTATAGCATTCAACTGCAATAAATTAATTTAATTATCTAATAAATAATTAAACACCATACCCGCGTAAGCCGGGCTTACACAATATTCTCTGCAGCCGTATACGTTTCCACTCGCGCGAGCTCTCATTGGACGCACGTACAACGTTAATGCAGGAATGTTCGAGACAAACTTGTTTCGATGAATGGACTATAATTAGACATTTACCGCCAATTATAAAAATGCAATTTGTTTGCAATTAGCTCAAAACGTTACGTGAAAATAATATTTTTCCTGAAAGTCTAAAATAAGGTTTGTACAAGTATACAAAAATAAAATATAAATTAGATTTTTAGTATACATACTTAAAAATAACTATTTTTAGTTCAAATATGCGAATGGTGGTGTTATGAACAATATAACAAAAGGATCATTAAGATGGTTTGGACACATGGAAAGAATGAATGATGAAGAAATGGTAAAAAAGTATATGTTTACGATGTTAATGGAACTAGAAATAGAGGAAGACCGAGGAAAACGTGGCACGATAAAATCAATCAAATATTGAATGTCGGCCACGTTAAGTGTCTGAAAAATCGACGCGTGTGCATGACACGATGTATGGATGTTGAGGAAGCGAGAGAAATGTCAGGAAAGAAAAGTGTGCCAGTCCATTATTTCTGCCTACCCCTTCGGGGAGACGGCGTGATGGTTAGTTAGTTAGTTAGTTTAGTTCACATTATTGACTAAAATATTTTAATACATATGCATCATTAAAATAATGTCAATAGTTAAAAATATGTTGTTGATCTCAATTGGTGTTAAACATAAAGGAAAATAACTGTACAAAGAGATTTAAAATATAGTATACCTAGTTCAAATTTCACCCTAATAGTGGCACACGTGTTACATGACACGTGTTACAAATAACTACTTAGCACCTTTGTATTGACTAGCCTTAAATTTTCATATATAAACCAAATTAATTAACTGAACCACGATTTGTTTCCAGAAGTACACGTTATCGTAATATAAAAAGCAATTATGGATATGAGAATAAAAATAAATATCTACTATATGTAATTAAATTTACATCCACATGATGCACTCCATTTGTGGTTAGACATTTAAAAATTATTGATATAAAATAACAGACCAAAAAGTCTCTTAAGAACCACAGAAATTAAGGCTCTCAGATCCGTTGCGGGAACGACACAGAGACAGAGTAAGAAATTCTGAAATAAGAAAGATCTGCAATGTGGAAGATGTCGTCCGATGGGGAAGACTAAGAAGACGCTACTGGAGAGATCAAGTGGAAAGAGTTATAAATTTAGCAGCAAATAAAGTACCAACAGGAAATCGACCTCCAGGAAGACCACCCAAAAGATAGCGAGACAGTTGGACATCTATATCCCAGGAACAGGCTCCGAGAAATAACAGGACACAATCATAAATAAAGCAGAAGAAGAATATATAAAATAATAAAATACACCGTGGTTAAAAAGGTGTTTTATTATTTTATCACAGACTGAATCGACTGAGATGGGCCGGTCACGTGCAGAGGATGAAATCATCGCGAACCTCAAAAAGGATGCTGGAGTGCCACCCAGGTGGTAGAAAACTAATTTTAAGACCAAGGCTGCGATGGGAAGTTGAAGTTGGGAGAGATGGGGCGAAATTGTTAGGAGTGTCAGATTGGAGGTTCGAAGCGGAGGACAGGAGGAGTTGAAGGCGAAGAATACTGGAGGATAAGGCTCGATTTAAGATTCATGCATACTGCCGGTGATGACGTATGGGATGGAAACTATGACCCTCACCAAGAGAAATGTAGAGAGATTAAGAGTCACGCAGCGTTCCATGGAAAGACATATGCTCGGCGTCAGTCTCCGAGATAAAACAGAAATGAGGAGATTAGACGCCGAACAAAAATAACGGACATCATGGAACGACTAGCGAGACTGAAGTGGCAATGGGCAGGTCATGTGGCGAGACAGAGTGAGGATAGATGGACCCAGAAAATAATAAGGTGGAGACCATGGGAGAATAGGAGAAACGTCGGCAAGCCGCAAAAAAGGTGGGCCGACGACATTGCTGCCGTGGGGGAGAAAATGTGGATACGGCTGGCAGGAGATAGAGACGAGTGGAAGGGAAGGGAAGAGGTCTATGTCTAGCAGTGGACCGATAAAGGCTGACGAAGAAGAAGAAGAAGAAGGCTCGATATGGGCTGAAGGGCCATCAAAGAAGAAGAATAAGAGACAATTACACATTTTTTTATTGCCTCTACATCTTCTAAATTTGAATATATTTATAAATACATATGTATAAGTGTCTATTTGTTATATAACAACCCATGACGTATTTCAAAATAAGTTTTAAAACGAGGTTACGTTGCAAAACAGCGTGCATTTAATATCAGCAGCACGAGGCAGAAAATTCGCCAAACTTTTGGCTTCATTTTGCAAGAGAAAGAATGAACAAAACATCCGTAAATGGAAAAGCCTGCCTTGAAAGAAAAATCCCGCGGACATTGAAAGCCTCCATCTCGTATTAATGGTTACCTCGGGCCAATCTCCGGCGCCGGCCGAGATGCTGAGACATGACACATTTTAAAATACGGTGCTGAATGACAGAACGGTATATTCTTCCATTCTTTTGTGTGATGTAATGATGCGCACACGTGATACATTCTAATTACAGAGTGCGATCATGCTTGGTCATGAGTAACTAACAAACGACATTCACGTGTATTCGGAGAGTTTTTTACATTGTGACGAACTCTCATCAACGCGTATGTAAAATGCGATTAGAACGTACATACATCTAGAAACGAGTAATATATCTGTAACTCGATTAACATGTACATATTACAAATGGCGTAAATTTGTGTTCGTGGTAGAGTGGCAACAGCTATGACTGCCAAACCTATGTTCCCGGATTCGATTCCCGCTGATGACAGTGTGAAAAAATAGCCCAGTGTTTGGTTGGCAAGAATTCAAGTGAAAATAAAAATAGTGATAGACTAGCTACCTGTCACATTTATTGTTTCTTGAACAATGATGTAAAAATGAGTGTAAATATATTTAATACGAATAAAAACATCTATTTTAAAGAAGTTTTATACTTTATGGGAATAAAACGTTTCGCCTTTCTAAGGCTTAATCAAATGTTTTTGACATTTGATAATACCTTAGAATGCGAAACATGTCATTCCCATAAATTATAATAAAACTTCTAGAAAATTTTCATTAGTATGAATTAGCTAAAAAATATACACCATTTTTATTTTATTTTATGAAAAGACAATACCAAGGATTTAAAACAATGATAGTAGAATTTATTTTTACAATCTTCAATGTGAGCAGAAAATAGTTCAATATGAAGAAGGAATCTGGTCGTGTCAAGGCTTGAACCCAAGTCCCCTGGATCAGAAGCCAAGCGTTCTATCCCCTAGACCACCACTCGATTGGGTTATAATAATTGGGTTCTAAAAACCTTTTGTATTGAAAAATGCGGAAAACAATGGGAAACTACAACATTGAAGTCCCAAGTGGCATCCCAAAAACTAGTGAAAATGTGCACTTGTTTGCAAACAAATTCATAGGATTGAAACATTAAAAAAATTAACAAGGCCAATACATGCCTTTGTTAAGGTTTTTAATAAAAAGGTCAGAGGTCGGTTTTGCGAAATGTTTATTCGTGTAACCAGGATTTGAAATTCAGATAGTTTGGTCAACTTTCTAATCAGTACTTAAAAACATCAAAGGATTTTATAGGTGTATGAGATGGAACTGATTTGAGCCGTCAAACTTAGTGATATATGTTATACACTGAGTGATATACACGAGTCGGTAATGATCACTAGAAGATGGTAACGAACTGCTGAAATTGGTTAAAATGAAAGAACAACTGAAATACAACTAAACTTACGACGATTTTTGAGTTTATTTTTATCGAGATATTTCGAAGGTTTTACACCTTCATCATCGGGGGAACCATATAACTAACTAACCATCACGCTGTCTCCCGAAGTGGTAGGCAGAAAGAATAGACTGCCACACTTTTCTTTCATGACATATTTCTATCGCTTCAACATTTATACACCGTGTCATACACGCACGTCGATTTCTCTGACTCCTCAATTCAATATTTGATTCAAAAGTGGAAGTAGTTAAAAAAAATCGTTTTATTTAATTATTATTCAAAATGAACTTCCATCAAGAGATTTTAGTAAAATCATTTGATATCTTAATATACGTAATTATCTCGTATTCCGCGTACAACCTATTATCATAATCATATTTGTACGCATTGTCCCTCGTTACTGTCGCGGGTTTTGCTATAACTGTAACGTAATACGTTTAGCATTAAGAGGTATTTGCTGAAGAAAATATGTCAACTGGTCTAGGACAGTCAGAAAGCATTCCTAGACAATAATCGCTCTAAAAACGGGATAAACTCGCGCTATCAACCGTAATCGCGATCGAGTTACTCGGAATTACGGGAAATAAACAATATTAATACTTAGTTAACGATACATGCCCGTCCTGTGTTTTACTTAAAATATGTAATTAAATTGATCAAAAAAAAGTTTCATAACTCAACAGTTCTGAGAATAACCTTTCTTATTTCGAATAGAAGAAATTTAACAGCATTCTTAAATTTAATATACAAAGTTACGATAAATAAACATTATACTGTTAGAAAGGTCATATTTAAGTCATGTGCTAAGGGGAGAAAAATACAATCTCCTTCGACTGATATTAATGGGTAAAGTGGAGGGATGTCGGGGAGTTGGTAGAAGGCAGCTGTCCTGGCTGCAGAACATCAGAGTGGACAGGAATAACAATAGTTCAGAACCTGTTCCAAATGGCGCAGGATAAAGATACCTTTGCACCGAAATAAGAAGAAGATACTATCTAATACCACTAAACTGTGTTTATATTGAACTACGCTCTCGTATAAAGCACTTGATTAGTGTTCATTTTCTAAATAAATTGAACACAACTACATTTTATTTTTAAGTTTTCAAATAATCGATCTACAGTAGGTATCTCCCTAGAGAACTCACTAACCGCTAAAATGATATTTTTACCATTAGTGTTAAAGTATTGTATTGTTTTAATTATAGATGGTGATATACCTCTTTCAGACAGGATATCGAAATAAAAATATTGCGACCTATCGCAGGTAACCCTTTGAGATAGATTTTTAGTGTCAGTGAGGTAGTGTTTATAATCATTATCAATTCTGAAAATAGTACTGCCTCACTAACGTCGAAATTTTTGGGATCAATCTGAAATATGTTATTTCTTAGTTTCATATCGTTATTGTATTTTTGTTAACCGTTTTGTGTCCAAATGAGTCGCCTAAATGTTTTTCGTTTGTTATGTCTCATTTGTGGGTAATAAAAATAAATAAATAAATAGAATACCCAACGAAGTAAAACGCAGATCCTGCAAAATTGACGACATAGTGAGATGGAGAAGGCAGAGAAGACGATTCTGGAAGGACCACATCGAGAGGATGGACCCAACGAGGATTCCCAAGATCGTGATGCGCGAGACTCCAGAGGGCCGCCGACCACCAGGACGACCGTCAGGACAACCACCAAAGAGATGGAGAGAGAGCTGCACGTCTTCGTCACAGGACGGACAGATATCCTGTATAAACAGATCGCAAGATCTACATTGAGAAGAAGAAGAATTGGTTTCACTCTCACTGGAGCGTTGCCAGGGAAACAAAACGGTCTACACGTGTATTTTTTATTTTATGATAAGCTTCAGTTTTTATTAGCAGAAAATTAGGAGTTTTAAAAACCTTTAGAACATCGCCACAATTCAGTTAACACGTATCATAGACTCCTACCCAGACACTCCGGTGGGACCGTACCCTTATCACTCCTATATATATAAATACATAATATACAACAAAATTTGTATGGCAGCACAATGGGTCTTTTTTTTAAGTATGCATGGCACGATACGTATAACACCAACGATTTAATATAATTTATTTCCTGCAATCGGCCATGAAAATGTCCGCGGGACGATTATAATTCACTTCTAATTGAGCCACAACAGTTGCAGTTTAATTAATAAATTAGTATGAATTAGTTGTGTAGTTACCCTAGTAATAGCTCTATTACTTATAAATTACCGATACAAGCTGATGTAATTGTAAGCCATCACGTGTCGTAGCATGAGGCGACAGTGGATATGTACCACGAGTACTGCGTAATGGGACCAAGATGGCGATTATGATGCCCTGATAACAGGTGATGGCTTCCTGCTCTGCTGTGACACATGCAGAGGGTAATAATTATTTAATTTCTTACTCTGAAGGGATATTTAGTAAAATCATATCACATTTAATTGGCAATAACGTGTTTGATTTACGATGTGACAGGTCTGCAATAAAAATAAATGTTTCGACGTAAGTCTATCGATGGAAATTTGTATAATAAATGTTGTCATAGTTAATTAATATGGAAATGACATGTTTTACCCTTATTAAGACATTATTTCGCCAACCGATGTTGGCATCATCAGGTGTTACAATAAACTAAAGTTACAGATGAAAAGACTTACTATTTATAGGTCAAAAAACGGTAAGCCGATCTTGATGAAAAACGCAACCGATGTTGGCATCAGGTAAACTAAAGTTACAAATGAAAAGACTTACTATTTATTTTATGGTTGTTTCTGTGCCTCCATATTCTGCCACACCCAGTCTTGTTCGCTGGATTATTCTCATGATTTTATTAAATGCTATTCTAGACCAAAACAAAGCTGCTGACTGTAGGCCGAACGCAACATCACGAGAGTAGTGATTTCAGGAGTTCCACTAAAGAACACCAAGGAGTTTGTCTACCTCGGGAGCAAAATAACACGGGACGGTCGGTCCAAGAGCGAGGTCGACAGCCGTATACATCAGGCTAGGCTTGCATTTAATAAAATGTCGAAAATAATAGAATCAAATAATATAGACCTAAAGCTGAGAATACTCCTCATCAACTCCTATGTATGGAGTATATTGATGTACGGCTGCGAGACATGGTGCCTATCCGAAAGAGATAAGCGGAGACTAGAGGCTTTTGATATGTGGTCCTATAGAAGACTATTAGGAATTTCCTGGAGAGACCACATCACGAATGAGGAAGTTCTTTAAGGAATCGAAGGAGGAAGGCACCTGCTCAGGACCTTGTCTGAAAGGCGTGCAAGATGGATCGGCCATGTAATACGTCAAGAAGGTCTCTTGCATGCCATAATGGAGGATATGACCGAGGGGACAAACTCTAGGGGACGCCCACGCCGAGAGTACCTGGAGGATCTGTTGGTGGACGTGCGCTGCTCATCATATGCAGATTTCAAAAGAGCCGCATAAGACAGGGAAGAATGGAAGAGAAGAATATATGAAATTGCTGCAAACCAATCCCAGGATTGAAACTTTCTATCTTTCTAACTAATTCTAGACCATGTATCAGATTGTGGGACAAATATTACTACTGAGTGATGATGGTATTGTAGATTCATTTTAAAATAAACAATTATACCGCCTAAGCACTTATCAGTAAACGAGAACATGTATTCTTTTGTTTGTCGTATTTTCTTTGCTGATTCACATAAGTGTAGTATGTTATATTGAAATATTTTGATTGTGAAATGAATGACATATTTTTTTAATGCACGTGACTCCACGTGACAGTGAGTAACTAGAAATTAGGAATTTGTATTCTCTGACTGTACAAACAGGATATCCTCGGCGATTCGAAGTACAATTCGTGTAGACAGTACTATAAAACCACAAAATACTTGACCATCAATAACAACCCGAACTTATTAAAAGTCAAGTTTTTCATTTTTAAATTAAGTTTTTTTATTTATTTTAAGTAGATTGTACTAATACGAATATTTCAATAGTCGCTCTGGAACATAAATGCAGTAAAAATGAGATCTCTAAGACGAATGTGTGGCAAATCTGTATATAATAGAGTGACAAATGCAAGTATAAGAAGTGAATGTGGTGCGGATGAAAGTGTTATGAACAAAATAAGGAAAGGGTCATTAAAATGGTTTGGACACATGGAAAGAATGAGTGAAGACAGAATGGTAAAGAAGGTAAATGTAAACGGCGTGAACGGAACTAGAAAAAGAGGAAGGCCGAGGAAAACGTGGCACGATCAAATCAATCAAATATTGAATGTCGGTCTCGTGAGGAGTCGGAGAAATCGACCTGCGTGCATGACAAGATGTATGAATGTTGAGGAAGCGAGAGAGGTGTGTCAGGGCAGAACAGTGTGGCGTTCCATTCTTTCTGCCTACCCCTCCGGAGTCGGCGTGATGGTTAGTTAGTTAGTTAGTCGTTCTGGAACAACAAATCTCTCCAAACATTCGTGGTAAGTTCGGCACTAGAAGGCAACTCTTGAACATTGTTTCATGACAGAACAGGTGTAATGCCACATTTTTTATCCTGACACGTTTCTCAAGCTTTTTTCAAATTCCTTTATTAAACTGTGGTTTTTGTGTCGAGATGATCGTGTAAGGAACACCGCTTTTCGAGAGTTATATGAGGTTCAACATGTCCAGAGAATGAATCCCACAAGTATCCCATACATGGCTCTACATGGAATATATGATGGACGGCGTCCACCAGGGAGACCTCAAAAGCGATGAAGAGATAGCTGTAGTTCAGTTTTACAGTAGGAGAATCCTTTAGTAACAGACGCTTAAGTCTACAACGGTCTATTATAGTTACTCTGCCGCGCTTACGATAAACGCATCAACTAAGGTTTTTGTCGAAATTGAGTTATTACATTATCTGGTATTAGGAAAACGAGATCTACAACTTTCTCAAAGTGACATTTCTTGATTTCTTCATTTTCTCGGATTTTCAGTTTTCATAAACGCATTAACTAAGACTTCGAGTGCAGTTTTACTTATCAAGAATGCACTAGCTGTAGTTAGTACAGACTTGTTTTCTAGCATTCAATAGCTTCTTAGTCATAAATGTACTATGTTTGAGGAATCGCACTAATTTTACAATATTTGTATTCAAATAGCTATTTTCCTTAACATAAGTGCATTATGTGATGTAGTTGCACTTATCATATGTATTGTTGAAAAATTGAGGTTAATATAAGCTTACTATATAAAATGCATTAAATTGATTTACTAAGCATAAATGCATCAAGTAGGGTAGTTGATGCATTTATGACTAGTTATTATGGCCTAAAAGTATTAGAGGCTGCTAGCGATAAGTACTTTTTTTTAAATTATATGTACACCATATATTTTTTTTATATATGTTTGTATATTTTAGTTTTCTTAACCCTTTTCTATTTGCTTTGGTACAACTTTCATGTTGGTATCTTATCTAGTTCCCGAGATACAAGCAAAATAAAAATAAAAAGTTTAAACAAGTTTTTCTCATAAAGCGTCTAAGCCTAGTTAATGCGTTTATCTTAAGTGCGGCAGTACTACAGTCTAATGCGCCTTTGTTGATATCACGAAAACGTTAGCATATTGTTATTGTTGAAGAAGAAGAAGAATATTGTTAGTGACTTAAGTTCCGGAATCCAAAGTGTGGAGGAGCTGTTCCGAGCGGCGCAGGACAGAGACAGGTTCACCGAGGTGATCGCCAACGTTGGGGGGACCCGACAGGGCACTTGAAGAAGAAGAAGAAGTGACTTAAGTTAAAAAGGTAATTTGTAAACATTTAAAATGGCGTATTTAACAGTTGACTTTCAAATGTACACCATTCAGGTGCGCTTGTAATACTGTAGATTGTAAAATTGATATATTTTATTATAAAATATTGCAGAAGATACAAAAGTGCCGGCGCAATGGCGCATTAAAGTGGAATTATGTTTCATAATTGTCGCCAACAGAACATGTCCTAGCGCCCCCTCCCGGGCGATCTATAGCCCAGCTGGATTGGTCTGCACATCGCCTTTTGTGTCCAATAATCTATGGGCTCTTGTGAATTAATCGGCTTGGCCTTGGCGCGAAAACTTCCCGCGCATTACCCGGGATCGCCGCCATTACAGAAATGGCAGCGCTGTCCCGCGCACGCACACACTTTTATGAACACTACAAGTTTATAGTTATTTCCACTTATAACAATTACCGCGACTTGAGTGCTTCGTATTTGTTTCCCATTTCTGCGAAGTTCGTGTTTGCACCTCGGAAAGACTAATGTTTGCTCGGGTTGTTTACACCCCGATGCAAATATTTGATGTGCTCACATAAGCACGGTCGATTCTGGTAACAGCTAAAACAATGGTCAATAGATTGTTCTTCGTATTAAGCGATAAAAACCGATTCTTTGCTATACCAAGAAGCAAATTCAACTCGCGCAAATAAAAACATATGATAGTTTCTACAGTAGTCTTATCTGAAATCTCATAAGATCGGATGAAACCAAAGTATTGAATTGCAATAAAATACGATTGAATCTCTAAAGCACATTTAATTTAAATAATATTCCATAGATGGCAGGTTCGAACATTTAAGTTTGTTAAAGTACAAATTATTTCATTATTCTTATTACCAGGAGACCATAATGGTTCAGAATTAATTAAATGCACAATACACTAGCAAACGATACGTTCGGATCTCGTGTGCCGACGAGACATAAATGCATTCATATTATTAAATTCCTAAATAAATTGCCACTTTATAGCGACGTTACCCGATGCATGCGGCGTTCATGGAGTTTATAAGACGACGGTACTGCCAAGGCTGCTGGGGCCATTACCTGCAGGTTTACTCCCAGCCTAAAGTCGATGGAAGAAGATAAAATAAATTAACAACACTCAAACAAAAAGATGAATAGAGATTACACTGTGGTAAAGACGATGATTACCTTACCGATACTGGGTACCTAGTACACATCACTTCCAACAACTTGAATATCTATATAAATATAATAAATACCGATTAAAGATATGTAGTATTCCCTCGTTACATATTTAAGCATCGATTGAATTAATTAATTATTGAATAATCAATACTTATATTATTGACCAGAATGAATCCAATCTGCTAAATGTGACTTGCTGCTTGATCAGAATGAAAGAATCTGCTAAATGCTAAAAATTTATCTCCATAGATGGCGTTAGTGTGTGGATTATATAGATTAATCTTAAAAAGATTAACACATGTAATCAAAATCTACCTAGATGGCATATTGAAACTGACATGTGAAGTTAAGCATAGATTTGAAACATATATACAACCTCCAAAAATTTGTCTTACATGGTCATAAAGAAATAGGTGGAATGGGGAATGTTGTAATTACATAAAGCGCGCGCTTAACCCAACCAATGACAGGTCATAAGTCTTGTAAACACCTTGATCAACCATATTCAGTTTCCAGTTTGCATCTTCGTCTCTATTGAGATACAATTAAAATACTTACATGTTTTCAATGCTGTTATACGTTACGAACGTCTGGACACTGACTGGACACAATCATTTGAACTCTGGAAATATGGTACAGAAATATACTTAAAATAACTTAGAGAGATAGAGTTCACAGTGAGATTGTTCTCCAACGGATGAAAAAGCATCTGGAGTTGCTTGACATTGTAAAAACAAGGAAACTGCAATACTTTGGTCACGTAATTAGAGGAGAAAAAAACAATTCCTACAACTGATAATTCAGGAAGAAATACCAGGAAGAAGAGGATCAGGTCGGAGAAGAATCTCTTGGCTGCACAATTTAAGACAATGGTTCAGAAGTAGCACCACATCGCTGTACAGGGCCTCAGACAACAAGGTCGAAATAGCCCCGATGATCGCCAAACATCACAGAGGACACGTCACTTAGAGAAGAAGATATACCTATTGGGCACAGAATAAGAAAATGATCGAAAATTGTAGGTAAATCACAAAAAAACATTAAAATGTAATCCAAATATGCCACATTATCTGATATAGAAATGTAAAGAGTAAATAATATACGACTCTCTCTCACACTCTTCATGTCTCACGCTAGCACGTGCTATTTATAATTTTGCGAGTGCAAGAGTGACAAGCTATTGTATCCTGCGTGAACATCAGTCGATCTGAGAGAACACGTCAAAAGCTTGTTTTTTTTTTAGCAATAGACTTGACAAATACTGAACCGATTGCGACGAATGTTTATTAATATTATATTATTTTGGGAATGGTTTAAACAATTCATTTGATTATTATGTACATTTGAAATGCATGTAAATAAAAATAATGTCTGATTGGTAAATAGCTCTCTTAACGAGTTTTAGAGTCTATATTGGTTTGAAGTTTCGTTTGATATTGTGTGTAATGTAATTTACCTAGAGATGGCGCTCAAATCGTTGTTAATTTTAGCAATCCCTAGTGAATACAAGTTAACGATTTTTCATATAAATTTTTAAGTGTGTAGTGATTTTACAGCACTGTAAGAGTAATTAACCATTGAATAATAGCTAAACTATAAATATTTCTAGAGATGTGACCTCTGTGGACGTGGCTTCAGTATGCGAATTGATTCTTCCATAAATATGTAATACAATGGGCAAAATAGACGCCCATTTGCACGTGGCGTCGTACAAAGGACATGCGGTAGACGACCCGTGCCGCGGTTCACGTTTGTATTCTCCGGACAGGAGCACAGCACACCATTTGAAAGGAAGAAATATGTTAATTCTGTACACGTCATTCACCGCCTGCCTTCCAGATTGGACATTGATAAGATCCCTGAGGACACCCAACAATTGAAAGGTTATCCGGATAGAGACATAGAGAGCGCGGTATTTTTTCTCAGAGTCTACAAACGTACGTGAATAAATTCCAAAATTTACTATTTTATCATTTAACTCTTCTCTTCGTTAATGTTACACGCAACGCACACTGGGGCCGATCCAGGAATTGTGCGAATAAACCCCTTTTTTAAAAATAATATTAGGTCACAAATAATTCCTGGAATTGATAGTTAAATATACCTGGCATACAGCTCAGTACTCTAAAGTCATGGTGCAAGTTAACTTTTATCCCTGTTCCAGTCGAAACTTGTCCGTCATAGGTGAAGCTTTTGCCGTCTGCGATTTCAATACGAAAAGTCACCTTGTATTCATGGCAAATACTTTATAGTGCTTTCAAATTTTGTTATTATTTCAATATGGCATTATCACTCACATATTGGTACATATTTTTTTTGAAAATATCTTTGATATATTCTGAATCGTAATATTTTAAAGGGGTATTTACATTACTGGGGAAAATATTTGCTTTTTTTTAGTTTATTGATTTTATATGTAAAGTTTTAGTTGATATCAGTTCATATCATGTCTGTAGATTTGGGCTTATTTGCTTACGTATTCATTGTTCTTAAGGAAATATAAAAAACATTTTGCGCATATTTGCGCTTTTTCACTTAAATGTCAATTTTGTCCAGGATGTGGAAACATAGTAAAAAAGAAAGCATTTATGAAATATTTTAAATTAATTTCAATTATTATTTTTTCTTTCAGGATCAGGTACAACTAATATTTTTATAAGTAGACGTACCTAATTTGATCAAATGAGACAATCTGGCTACGTTAAATTGGCTGATCAAGTATCATGTTTGAAGGAATTTGTCGAAATACGTACTTTAGTACCAAAAGACCAATTACTAAGCCTTCATAAAACAATTTCATTTTTTGAGCCTGATTTTAAGAAGAAGTGGCAAAAGTCTATCAGAAAAGAGAACAGATATTTGGTTTTTAATAATGACTGCCTAGATACTTCAATAGGTTTTCATAACTTTTCTATTGTTTTAAGTAAAAAAGTGGGTCGCCCTCAAATAAATTTTGAAGAATCTTGTGATAGAGCTAAACGCCAAAAGACTAAATCTTTAAGATCAATGCACTCTCCTAAGGAATGAACATTCGCAGTACAGGTGACTTTGCGAGCTGCTGGTCAAGTGGATGCATCCAAAGTTTTGAAGGAAGTTACGACAACTTTACCCACAGCTGCCTCATACAAAAATGCATACAAGATAATTAACATCTCTAAAACGTTAGCAGCTTACAGAAAAAGAAGCTCTTTTGATGTTTATTGAAATAGAACTCACCAAACATCAATACAATATAATTCGAGAACATGACAAATTCCTATTTCCATCTTGCAAAAAAATACAACAGGCGAAAAGCGAATGTTACTCACCAAAGGAAAGCATTGCAGTCACAGATACTTTTGCTGAGATTAAATTGCAAATTTTACTTGATCATACTGCCACTCGTCTTTTGGAAGCTCATAAAGGAATTTTAGAAGTCCAGAAATCATAAAATATAAAAAATATAACCTTAATATGCAAATGGGGCTTCGACGGATCTGCACAGTCAGAATACAAACAGAAGTTTAGTAGCGATCCAAATTCTAAGGATAATAATATTTTTATATCGTCTTTAGTACATTTAAGATTGATATCGGACAATTTATAATTACAAAATAAAATAGTTTTTTGGCAAAATGAAAGACACGATACTGTAGACCCATAAACTCTTTGCGGGAAAATATGCGTGGTACCCGATGCCTCCAACTATTCACAAAGTTTTAATTCACGGCCCAGAAATAATAAAGCATGCTTTATTACCTATAGGCCAGCTAAGTGAAGAGGCCCAAGAAGCAAGAAACAAAGAGTTCAAAAGATACAGAGAATGCTTCTCGCGAAAAATGTCACGTATAAAAACTAATGAAGATGTATTAAATTTCCTTTTAATATCTTCGGACCCTCTTATTAGCAGCTTCCGAGAAGTATCTGTAAAGAAAGATGTAAATTTTGAAAAGGATACTTTGGATCTATTGGCTCCACCTAATATTATAACGTCCGACGTTTCCACGCAATCCACGATCAGCGAAAACGAAGCCGAAAGTTCTTCAAATAGTGAATAAAATTTTAAAAAATCCTGTTTTTCTTATTAAAATTACTTTATAACAATTTATTTACATTGTTTTATTTATTTCATATTTAAAAGACCACAAAAATAATTTATTCCGACAATTCTTAATTCGGCTCCAGTGTGCAACGTGAGATGACTTTCGTAATGGGGTTGAAACACTTCAAAATGTTGAGATTTAAATCTGTTTACAGCTGTGCCGATGCATTTTAAAGTGCACGTCAACGAGCCAATATACTGGCCTCAATGTGCGTATAATAGAAGTCGGTATCGGTAACAAAATAATTGACATTGATGTATAGTTTTGGTTTTCACAGTGGTATTCTCATATACAAATAATTCCCTTTGAGTTTGAAAATCAGTTGGAATTTATTTATTTATTTTAGGGTAACAAACAGCGAGTAAGTATGTATATATAAAAATACACAAAGCAGTACTCAAATATAACCAATTACATGTTACCACAAATATAAATGAATGAACACAGTTAACATTGTAGACTTATGAAACGAGGTTTAACTTAACTAAAATCAATATAAAACTAACTAAGGTAATAGTAAAAAAATTAACAAAAAATAATAAAAATAATACAAGTAAAGGAATATAACATTATAGCACTATACACACCGAAAAGTTGCTGCAACTTTTTTTTAAAAATCATAAGGGTTTAGGTGAAAAACCTCGATTGCATTAAAAGATTTGTTATACTCGTAAGTGTCGCATATTCGGTACATTGCCGCGCTCTGAGCGTAATTGGTGCGATAAGCAGGAAGGTGGAATACTTGGCTCGCGGTGTGTCTTGTACGAAACATAGGGATATTCATTGTATAAGCATGTAAATACAAAATATAATTTTGTAATGATTAAAAAAAATATCTTTTTTATATACTTTGTATACAACCACGTTTATTAAAAAAATAAAAAATAAATATCAAACATGTTTCGGACTAACCAGCTCTTCATCAGTGATATTATATAAAAATGAAGGGCTGGTTAGTCCGAAACATGTTTGATATTTAATTATTATTTTTTTAAATAAATGTGGTTGTATACAAAGTATATAAAAAAATTAAACATCTACGACACAAAGTTATGGTGAACATAGAAGTTAGTTTTCCCATCGCTATTGAAGTATTACTGTCACCACAATTAAATCGTGTAATTATCTCAGTCAATCATTTTCTCTTTGTTTGAAGTTATATTATAGTATTTCCACGATTTTATCATTTAATTAATGTATAAGTTATGCTCCCTGTTCTTTATCCGTCTACGAGTATGTATACACAATTGTAAGTTAATAAACCGTGTCACCAGTCTGTCGATGCCAGTGAGCTTGGCGAAACCGGTAACTGTCGATATAAAGACAAAAGAGGAAGTACTCACAGTTCTAAAAATCAACATTTTATTTAATTATTATTTGAAATTAACTTCCATCAAGTGATTTCAACAAAATCATTTGATTATCTTAACTAATTAACTAACAGAGGATGGATCGCCACATTATTCTATCCTGACATAACTCTCGCGCCTCTTCTACATTCACATAACGTGACATGCACGCTCGTATATTGTTGCTACTTCGAACATGGCCGCAATTCACTAATTGGTCATGCCATGTCATCCTTGGCCTTCCTCAACGTCTTCTTCCATTCACTACATGTATATATATTTTTAGCCATTCTTCTCTCATCCATTCGTTCCATGTGTCCAAACCTTCATAATAACCCTTTCTTAATTTTATTTATCACGCATTTATCCGCCTAACATTTCTTTCTTACTTCATAATTAGATATTCTATCATACATTGTTTTTGAATGATTATCTAAAAATAATAACAATAATGTACTCTGCATACGCACAATTTTAAATATGAAAGTAGAGAGTTCTTCTAACTGTATTGTATTCAAAGCAGTTACTAAAACTGTAGAATTTAAATAGTTCATTGAATGTGTGTGAAGTTCACGATTACCATTAGTAGCAATTAACAATCAAATTCTTTGAAATCGAACAAAGTGTATGACTGAATGAAAAAAAAACACTGAAGAATCTATAGGTACTCATTTGTGGTCTGTGCATTGTTGGGTAATTATGATTCAGTGAACAGAGCCAAGAGTCGCTAGTATCAACCTATTTTGATCGCGCATTGTTTGAACAGTTTTTGTTTGTACGGCGATGGATGTGTTCTACCTGGCTTAATGATTCTGACACACTTCACATCCGTAACATAATAACGAAAGTGTACCACGGACCGTCTCGCTGCGCGGCTGCCGGCGGACCTATCATCAGATCATCACGAAAGACCGAATGTGCGTGCGTGATCCACCGTGGAGTCGTGTAACCTTGAAATGATATGAAGCTCAAATCAATTTTCTCATTACCTGTTTGTATGTAAGGTTATTAGAAACAAGTGGCATGTAAAAAGCTCGTGATCAAGGGTTAATTATAAGTTGCTTGACCCTTAGACCGTTAAGCAAACGTTACTCCATCTAACTTGTGTTTTGAACAAGGATGAAAAATTCCATAAAAAAATGTTATTTGAAATTTCATGGTAGAAGTTCATTGTAAATATTGAATAAAAAAGTTTTTTTTAATGTATATTTAGTTCAAATCCACTAATGTTTGTTTCATCTTCTGGTAACATAACTAAATATACATTTTAAAAAAATGTTTACAATTTTTATTTTTCATTGTTTGAAAAACTCTATATTAAATAATCAACACGAAGCAAAACATCTGTTTTCTTGAAGTTTAGTATAGTTTATGGGAAATTCGTGTATCGCCATTCTAAGACATTTCCAAATGTTTATTTATTTCTATTTGACAAGTGTTTGTCATTTTTAATGCCTTAAAAAAATCTCTTCCATCTTTGGTGTCTCAGTCTTGCAACATGTCCTAGACACACTAAACTGGAAATTTTCGCCACAGCTGTTTCGCCAACCTATGTTAGCATCATCAATAACTTTTGTTTGTAACCTGATGATGCCAACATAGTTTTTCGAAACAGCTGTCGCGACAATCTCATAAAAATATAAATAAATTGTTTAAAAAAAAATGATGTTAAAGTATAGACTCGTAAGATGTTTCGGCCAAAACAATGGATTTTTATTTATTTAAAAAAAGACTAATATCAAGGATTTACATCAATGATATTAGAATTTATTTTTACAATCTTCAATGTGAGCAGAAAATAGCTCATTATTATGCAGAAGGAATCTGGTCATGTCCAGGCTTGAACCCATGTCCCCTGGATCAGGAGCCAAGCGTTCTATCCCCTAGACCACCACCCGATAACCATTTTTTTGGCAAAAACGTTTATATAAAAGTGATATATCAGATTTCTAACAAAAGTTTCGTAGCACACTTAAAGAAAGTTTACAATACGTGTTTGAAGTAATTATGGTTATTAGTTTGCATTATACCAACCCTTCCCGACCAGCCGCAGCAACCTTTTTCCGGATGGTTAACGTAACCCCTTAGCGCCGGGCACGCGGGCAGACAGGCACGGAACGAGACGGTCAGCTGGGCGGCGTGGATTGAACACGCAAACTTGTGCACGGTCGCCAATTAAACACCACTGAGAACGTCTTAATTCTTGACCTTTGCAGGCGGTCGAATATCAGCGCGGTACTGTTATGTTCGTGTGCTTTAAAAATTAAAAATTCAAGGACGCAGGAATACCTCGGGTTATGAATAAACTCATGCAACGTTTACGTAGTAAGATCCAAAAGCTTATTATTATTCTTCTTCTTCTTCAGCCTGTATTGACTGTCCACTCCTGGACGTAGGCCTCTTCTCGCATTTTTCCTCCTCCATCGCAGGCACTTCCCGCACTTCTCCGGACATCGTCGCGCCATCGCAACTGTGGGCGCCCAACTCCACGCTTTGCCGTCCTTGGCCACCAGCACAGCAGTCGCCTTGTCCACTTTTCATCTGGATCGCGAGCGACATGTCCCGCCCATCGCCACTTGAGGGTCGGCCATCTTGATAACTACGGCCATCTTGATAACATCGGAAACCTTTGTGCCGACTCTTATGTCCTCATTTCTGAGTCTGTCCCGTAAACTGATACCCAACATGGCTCTCTCCATTCAAAAGCTTGATACTTAGAAATAATAAAGAGGCAATATAATCAAGCAAATTAGTTTATCGTTTGATAAAATAACTTAATTATTTAAAAAAAAAAATCCTGAAATCAAAATGGTGTTGAACCCATTTGAATTTCGCAAATACGAACTCGGTTATCACGATTGCGGAAAAAGCGAGATTTTGGATCTAACGAGGAAACAGATATTTTATGTCATCGTGTGATGGGTGTTTTGTAAGAATAAAAAAATATCTTTTATAACGAGCAAAAATAATCGGTCGCATCTTCCTTGTAATAATCATGTTCGAATGTATGTAGAGTATATTCAGTTTTATTTACGAAACGTGTAAAAATAAAATACAGAATTTCAGTGTTAATGCCTCAATTTGTTGTTTCTTGAACAATTATATAAATTGACTTATATTTGGAAGACGTTTATTGTAAATAATGAATATAAAAGAAATGAAAACAAAATAAATAAATATATTACATCATAATCCGCCCACAGCCGTCGATTCCTAGACATATGCATCCTTCATCTGCTTCCACGTCTGTCGATCCAGGGCAACACGCATCCATGTCGTACCGCGATATCTCCAATATCCTTCCATCGAAGTTGGGGAAGTCCTGGACGCCAACACCAGCATTTTTTCCATCTATTGTCAGAGCTGCGACCGACATGGCCTGCCCAGCGCCATTTTAGCGCCTATAATACAGGTATATGTTTAATTCTATTTCACGAGTTCTTTATGGTAGTTTCGACCGGTTTCTTCCCGAAGATGGAAGCAAGCCCCCGAAACCGGTCGAATCTCTAGAACAAGTTAAAAAAAACTAATAATGCATTATGAATATAATGTTCTGCCACATTATATTTATCATCATCATCATCATAAGCCGTCTGTCATCCACTGCTGAATGTAGGCCTCTCCCAAAGCCCGCCACCGCCCCCTATCCATTGCCACTCCCATCCATCCATGTCCAGCAATCCTCTTCAGATCGTCGGTCCAGCGGGCAGGGGGACGTCCAACTCTACGGAATCCTGTACGCGGTCTCCACTCCATTATATTTATAACACGAAGAAAATTATATCTATATAGATTTTGAGTAAGGCAACTTTTGGATCTTACTTCGTTGTATAAAAACGCACACACCGTAGGTATTATCGCAAAACATAATTGTTTTCGAAAGATTTAACAATTATTTAATGATATTTCGTAAAGGTTAAACATGTGCATAATAACATACACACCGAAAGCGCCAGCGAAATGTTAATCCGTTTTTTATCGACAACTTTATATCGCGTGAACGCTGCGTTAATCGAACTAACAGGTAAATTTTTTATGGCTCCGATATGATGTTTATTTCCTGATTTGCACCCTTGATCGTAAAATGTCAAGAAATACCTAATTAACATAATATTGCATTGAAAATATTACTAAGTGTTAAAAGCTATAATAAGATAGTAATGTATGTATTTGTTAAGAAACAGCAACATTATTATATACAATTCCATATTATTAATATTCACCGAAACGTCAGCTTTCTAAAATTATTTATACGAATGAAAACGTCTGTTTTCTAGAAGTTTTATTATATTTTATGTGAATGACATGTTCCGTCTGTCGAAGGCATTGTAAATATCATTTAATAATGCCTTCGACAGCCGAAACATGTCATTCGCATAAAATAATATAAAACTTCTAGAAAACATGCGTTTTCTTTCATTTTAATTATTTAATATGAAGTTTTACACCATTGTTCAAGAAACAATAAATCTTCTAAAGTATTCTTATATTTTATGTAAGTGACATGTGGGAGATGCCTATTGGTGGCGATGAGGTTCGCAACCTATCACACCGCGTCTCCCACGGGGCGAAAAGAGAAGGATGGAGTGCCGCATCGGTTCAAGTGTGACAGTCCATCATTTCAGCCTACCCTTTCGGAGAGACGGCGTGATGGTTAGTTAGTTAGACATGTATATTATAATATATTAATACAGGTAAGGAATTGATTACTTTTGTAATACGTTGATAGAAGTGTGAGGAATGAATGTGGAGAATGCTCTAGCACCTCTAGGTATCAAAATAGAGTAGTGTGGCGATTCATTCTCTCTATCTACCCTTACGAGGAAACGGCGTGATGGTTTGTTGTGTTGCTGTTGATAGAAGTGTAAAAGTGAGGATAATGTCCTACGATGAACTTACACGAAATTTAATGAATCTAATTTATTATAAACGGCTTTCATATTAGAGGCTATCTCTGACATTTTAACATATTATCATCCTTAAACTAAGTACACATAATTCAACGCGGCACACAATAACATATGCAGAGTTGTATATGCCTTTTGAATAGTAAATTACTCTTAACTGGAACAAATGATATTAACTGTGGTCTTCTAAGGCGGCGAATTAGATATGAGAGAAGAACAAAAAATACACCAGACCGCAAATTGAAAGTTATAATCATATAGAAAACAATTTGTGGCGAAATACAGAACGGAGAAACGCACAGAACAAGAGGTGATAATAAATTACGAAAAGATCATAAGCACATCCAATTTTTAAAATTTATTTCTTATTTATGGATACTTTTTAAATTTGGTCTCTTACATATTCATATATAATGTTTGAATTATTGTGTTTGAATTATTATGTTAATTAAAACAAAATTACCATTTTTTCAAACATTATATATGAATATGTAAGAGATAATAAAAATTAAAACCCATTGTATTAAATACAAACCTCCAAAAATACCTGTAATACCAATAGTTAAATTCAGAAAAATTTTACGTAAATATTTGAAGATTATTTTTGTATAGAATCATGTTTACCACCCCTGATCTGTATGAATATAAAGGACTAAGTTTACAATAGTGTTACCAGTCTGTCGATGCCAGCGAGCCTGGCGAAACCGGTCGCTGTCTAAATAAAGACAAAAGTGGAAGTAGTTAAAAAACATCGTTTTATTTAATTATTATTCATACATAACATCAATATTAGTTTTGTAAAATAATATTTTTCTGTAGTTTGATACATCTCAATATATTCACGGAGCCCAATTGTTATATTACATATATATGCAATCGTCGTAGCAATATTTAAGAAATTTGGAATGTTCGAGACGGGTGTAAAATGAATATGATCTATCAATACTCAAGATCTATTGGCCCTAACAGTGTCAAATGCCGTTCTCTGAACCATGGCAGGTGAAAAATCAATTAGATAACAAGTCGCTGAACGCAAATGGCAGTAGATCGGTCACACTCTGAGATGGAACCCAGCCTGCATCGCTCAGAGCACACTAGACTGGTCCCCTGTGGAGAGAAAGAGGAAGCGAGGCAAACCTAGAGCCACCTGAAGAAGAGCCCTACAGGACGAGGTTAAAGCAGCAACCCTCACTTGGGATGATGTTAGGCATCAGGCATGCGGTTAAGTTGGGTGGAGAAGGTTCCTTGAGGCCCTTTGCACCACGGAGGTGTGACAGGACAAAAATAAGAAGTAGATTTAGTATGTAATTTGAATAAATCACCCGTAAAGCGCCATTTCGTGAGATTCTGTTAATATAAAATGGCGTACGAAAAAATACATACGATTTTATGTGTTTTGTAGTAGATTTTGGTGTAAGATATTGGAATGATCACGATACTAAGGCATATACTCGTATATAATAATTTCTAAACCACGATTATAACCATATGTAGAATTGTTTTAATCATATATTGAGAAGACGAATGGGTGTGCATTCGTTCGGTTAAAACTGCACGGAATTAAATTATAATGGAACGCTATAATCGTCAAACTTGCGGCTTTGTAAAATTGCGCGGGAAACCAGTCGTCGGCTCACTTCGGAAGCTAGAGCGACTTACAGGTATTGATATTTAAAAAAACGCGTAATTGTGCATCGACATGGATTACGCTATACTCCTACGTACACCGTGCAATAAGTGAAGCAAGAAATGGCGGCAATTTAGCTGTAAAACCGCTGCCGACCCAGTATAGGCGCGCTCGATAAAGTGATCTCAGTTATACGAATAGTTGTCTTATCCGAACTGGGCCGCTGGCTGGTCCAGGCGGCGCGGTGGAGAAAATGGGAGGACCGAGGTGTGGCAACATCAGAAATATGATTATATGAAGGCAGACGTGCCATGAGTATAAACTGTTGTAGCACATTCATATTTAGAGCTTTTAAACATGGCAATGTGTTTATTTATTAATTATTTTGTTCATAACACCATCATTCGCACCGCATTCACTTATTCTATTTTCATTCGACACTCTATCATACACAGAGTATGCACACATTCGTCTCATTTCTACTGCATTTATTCTACTTTCATCCTTCTTTTGCCAGTTCCATGCTTCGCTTCCATACATAAGGGTCGGTAGAAGAACACCATTGTGCACTGCCATTCTAGCGTTTTTTGATAGGTTTTTGTTTGCGATGAAAACTTTAAGTGCACCATTCACTTTGTTGCCTACCCCAACCCTTCTTTCAATATCCCTCTCCACTCGCCCATCTCTTGTAAACATATAACCTAAATACACCAGTAATAGAGGAAGACCGAGGAAAACGTGGCACGATCAAATAAATCAAATATTGAATGTCGGCCATGTGAGGAGTCAGAGAAATCGACGCGCGTGCATGACACGATGTATGAATGTTGAGGAAACGAGAGAAATATGTCAGGAAAGAAAAGTGTAGCAGTCCATTCTTTCTGCCTGCCCCTTCGGGGAATCGGCGTGATGGTTAGTTAGTTAGTTAGTTTTAAAATATAAAATTGTTTACTAATTTGGTCAGTTTTGACAGATGTTATAAAGATTTATTTTGGAACGTTTTATTTTTGTTTAAAATTTTTATTTATTTGAAAAGTTAGGGTTGTATACAAAGTATATAAAAAATGTATTATTATTATTATTATTCATATTATGTAAGTTTTTACACGCGTATACCAAAATTTAGGCTGAAATATAGCGATTGTTTTCATTCCACCGAGATTTCTATGAGATTCTAACAAATTTTCATATGGTAGTTCAACGTTTAAAAGTCTTATAAGGTTAGTCTGCTTGATTTATTATAATTCCTCGGGTTCCTTGCCCTTTAAGTTGTCATATCCGGTAACAACAATCCCTAATTCAACTGCCGTCCATTCACTGAGTTAACTTTCTCGCCTTAATCCAGACAATATTTCACCATTTATACGTCACAGTTTAAATTATTTCAATAACAACAAGTGTATTCATCTAATAAAAACAAACCTCCATTTAGTGCGTACTATAATATATAGCGATGGATAGCTAATTAATTTTTATTATTTTATAAATGGTGTTCTCATTCAGGGGGAGTAAGGGGGACCCTATTGACTCTTCGAGCGGTGCATGGTCATCACAGTGGTGATGTCAATGTTACGCTGGAGGATTAATCTGATCCCAAGTACCTATCCACACCTCCTCGACTTTGGTCTCCCCTGGAAACTATGCGAAATGTTAGAGATAGAGTGTGAATAACCTCGGTGGATAATATTGACGCATAGGCTAACGTGGAAGGACACCTCGCCAACCCGTCTGGCAAGCGTGGCGTTGTAATGCCAACCACCCCCCGTATGACATGTCATACAAGGATAAATATGGGAGAGGCCTATGTCCAGCAGTGGACGACAACGGCTGTTAAAGAAGAATAAGAAGTTCTTATTCCAATCCTTATGTATGGAAGTGAAGAATGGAATTTGCAAAGAAGGATGAAAATATAATGAGTATAAGAATGTCTCATATGTTCGCCATACTTTGTGTTGTAAATGTTTTATAAATATAACAAACATATATAAACACTGATAAAGGGCTTCTGTGTCCAAAACATTTTTGTTTTTTAATTTTTATTAAGTTCGTGTTGTTTACAAAGTATATGTTAAAAAAATTGTTCCACGAATTCGACTTATAACGAATATAGAAGAAATATAATAAAATATTTTGAAATAGGTACAAAATTATACTCCGTGAAATGGGGTTGATTTTATATCGCCTGTAGTGAGGTTCGACTATATTATTATACAAATTTAACCTGTGAGATAGCAAGAAGGATCTCTAATAAAATGTGAAAATTATCCCCGATACGGACAACCTTATAACCTCGGGTATGAATTGGCGGGGTATGCTTACGTTAGTTAAGCCTCAGAGCTAAAGCAACCTGTGGAAAAAGGTGTTTCTGGTTGGCCGACCCTAAAGGGCATACAAAAACATACCAGCCAGTACATGTTTTACAATGTATTACACCTATATCTTGGGCTTCATATCGGATCGATATTTTCCTTATTAAATTTGATATAAAAATAAATTGGATGAGTTGTAAAGCACCGGTTTAATGAATAAAACAGCTTAAGGGCGCTTTAAAAATGCTTTATGTTAAAACCTAGTGATATACGATACATTTTTTCTTTTTCTTTCATATTAGTGAAAGTACGTTCAGAAGACAAATACTCTTGACTTTAGAGCAATGATTCCCAAAGTGGTCTATATAGACACCTAGGGGTCCACGACAACTTGCAGGGCGTCCACGAGATGGTTAAACTAAATTGAAGCCGAATATTGAAACGAATATCGATATCGTTCGCGACCTTTTTTTATTTTAGATCATTTGGGAAAAAATAGTCTCCGGGACAAAAAAGTTTGGGAATCTCTGCTTTACAGAGTATCTTGTATACCTAAAGCCGAACCATCTCTCACGCGTTCCTGGTATTAGATATTATATTCGACCTGTTCTCTATAGGTGCCTTATATTGTTGTTACAAATATCTTTTGAGAAAATAAACTGATTTGATTCGACATTTAGTATGTAGCTGCGCCAGACGTAGTCAACACAGATCAGAACGTTTTATGTCTCGATCTCAACTCTGACGGACTCTTAAATGTCTTTGAGGTCTATGGGAATATTATTCTAGGCTGAAGGGTCGGCTGCAGCGCAGGTTTGTTAGTCTAAATTTGTGCGAGGACAGCATTTTTGCTCAGACAATGTGCACATCACCGAAGATATTCCTAATTGCAGTGTAGACTGCATCCCATTCAGGCTCTCGGCGATACGACGTTTCAAAATGTAAGCTGGTTCCATTGCTTGCAAATCCAACCCCTAGAGTGTATTTACTAAATGTTCCGGCTGAGGTTTTCCATGGTTTCCTCAGCTGTAAAGCGAATGTTGAAACATATGTAGATAGCCCATGGACCCTAGAGCCAGGCTAAGCTCTGTAGAATTAAAATTAAACTCAAAATAAAGAAATAAAATAACTAATAATACCACCAGCAAAGATAAAGTAAATAAACCCTATAGCGCGGCTGGCTATATATGCAGTCCTAAAAATTGCTATCGAGCTGTGGCAGACTACATTTGCAGTTGATATTTAAATGTACCTTAACAATATTTTTATTTTAGTTTCTTACTACTAAATTGTATGTAATATTACAAATGTATACTGCAAATGAGTCAGTCGCATAACGGGGGTTAAAACCGGCAGAGATTCACAAAAATTGTAGGCGCAAGTTCCCCTTTGATATTCAACAGATGATAAATAAATAATATTTTTGTTTTTCTGCGCTAAAATAATATTAATATTTTATTGCGTATGAATAATATATTTCAGAACTCATAACATTTTATTCTTCAAAGTAAATACAACAGTAATAAACTGTTCGTCATACAAACTGACAGGTCTGTGTGCGTATCTCAGTTCTGTATATCTTATTTGGTATAGCCGTCCGGCAGCGAGTGGGAGGTGGGTGTAATACCCGTATAATAACCCAACCGAAACAATATTATTAAAATAAGTAGTCATGAAATACATCCTTCGAATTAAGGATTTCCTAATTCAAAATTGGAAATAACTGTTGCGTAACAAGTTTGCGACACAAATTGGCAGAATTCGAAATGCTTCGAGATTATAATGTGAACGCTTTAGATAAATCATAATTTATTACACCTAACGATCGTATCAACTGGTAAAAAAAACCTGAGAACAATACAACAAATTTGTTCCAAATGTTTAATCAAACCAGAAAAATCTCTCAAGCTTTCAAATTGCTTAAACTTGATTAGTAGAAAAGAATTATGTTATTATTAAAATGGTATGTGTAATTTTCTTATAACAAAGTGATTTATTGTTAATAATACAAATATATTTTTTGCGAATGTTTCATAGATACCCGAGTCTTGATATACTATATAATAATAAGTTATTCTAACGGTATGTTAAATAATAATTAAATTAAACGATGTTTTTTAACTACATCCACTTTTGTTTTTATTTCGACAGCGACCGGTTTCGCCAGGCTCGCTGGCATTTTATATACGTATGTATATGAAGGATTATGTCAATAACAGTGTCATCAGTCTGTCAATGCCAGCCTGACGAAACAACGACAAAAGTGGAAGTATTTAAAAAAACATCGTTTTATTGAATATTCAAAATGAACATCCATCGATTTCAGTAAAATCATTTGATTACCTTAATAACGGTATTTTGTTAATTTACGAAATAAATTTGCAAAATATCACCCTTAAGTTAGTTCATTCATAAATATGGTGGTTTTCAAATCATACAATTAAATTTTTGAAAAAATTAAGGCGTTCACACTGTGGAATTCCATAATAATGTTTTTTTTATCAATTAATATACTGTTTTTTTTTTCAACCCTTGAGATTATTTTTCTCGACATGTGTCGATGGTTTTCACACCATCGGAGAACGATATAAAGTAAGCAAAAATATATTTAACATATAACAATAGCCTAAGTATGGAATATGTTCAAATTAAAATAGGACAGAGTAATAGGGACAAAACATCAACAAGAGTTTATTCGGTTAAAATTAAACCATCATAGATTTTTTAAATAGTAGTGTTTGAGGTGATTATTTCCAGTTAAACTATTAATTTTAGTTAAAAACTGTAATATTTTAGGACAAAGTGAATGACTGTTGCACCCGTTACCTTTATCTTATTTAATGTGTGCATTGGCAATATTATTTGAAGTCATTTATATTATTATATTAATTTCAAAAATTGCAAACATTCTTTCTCTAACATATGTTATTTATGTATCAATTGTGTATTTTCTTTTGCTGTTGTATTGCTATGTGTGTACGGCGGGACATCGAGGGAGAGTAGCGTAGCTTAAATGTGGTCTGAGTCCCCCTTGGTTGCAAATATACATATATATATTTATATTTTTTTTTAACGTAAGTCCCGCATGTACGGGGGACGGGCCTAGGGAGTGCACGAGTGAAGCTGACGAAAGGCGCCGCTGCGCCTATAACAGCTTCGGGTAAGCGGAGGGAGCCCTCTATGGCTCGGCCATATAAGTGCAAATGAAAATAAAAGTAGGCACGTCCATATAATAACATTTTTAACATTTATAAAATGTGTTGTATTATGATATTATAGTATATGAGTATTATATTATGATAAGAAAATGAATATAAAAGAAAGTAGTGATTGTAATCTCGCATTGATCACACTTGGTCCACCAATTATATTTTACAATATGATTGCTCGGGTTCGGTTTTATTTCCCACAGGTGTGACCGACATATGAATGGACAGGTACTTTCAAATGAAATAATAATCCCCAGAACTATGGTAACCGCATATTATAATGAGTCAACGTTTGTTGTGACTCCGCCAAACCACAGTAAGACATGGATCTGCAAATGATGAATAAGCGTAAATTAGTTTGAAAGTGTGTAATAAAAAAAAACGTGGACTGTGCTGGATGATTTTAGTTGGGAGTACAAAAAAAATTAATCGACAGAGATTCCACAATATTTAGAAATAATTAACAATACGAGTTCAATGTGCATAACAAATGAATAAAACAAATGTCAAAACGATTCCAATAGAGCACGAAATCGAGGACGACTAGTATATAAAACATGACATTATGAGAAAATGTTTAATGTTGATTAAACGTCTGATTATAGAAGTTTCATTATATTTTATCAAAGTGACATCTTTGCATTGCTAGAGCCATCCATTATCAAATGAAATGTGCCATAGGAAGGTGAAACATGCCTCTCCAATAAAATATAATAAAACTGCTTTCAATAACGAATTGATATGATTTCAATAAAAAAAAATGTCCACCAGAGCAAGTTTAATAAAATAAATATGCATTATAAACGTTTTGTTTACTTTCATGTTTTAAAATAAACTTCTACTGATTAACAAACGAATAAATCATCACGCCGTTTCCCCGCAGGGGTAGGCAGAGAGAATGTACCGCCACACTACTCTATCAAAGACAACAAAATAAAATAATAAAATTAGCATATAACATTGACTACCTTACCCCAACCACACAAGTTTACAGACAAACAAAACAAATGGACATATCAGACCTGACCAAATATGAGACCTTAAAAATTGTACACAGAGTGACCATGGAAAAGACAACAGACAGCAGCTACAAATTAACTAAAAATTCAGACATACACAGACACTGGACCAGGAATTGTGACAGATATCACTTACCGATTGCACGAGCTAAGACAGGACAATCAAGGATATTGAACAATGGACTGAAACTTTACAATGAACTACCAATAGACACAAGGAATCTCACTTCAACTCAATATAAAAAATATCTGAAACAACACATAAATAATAGTAAGATCTAAAAATGTAACCATATAACCCAATTGGGTTTAAAAAAGAATTAAAAATTAAATTAAATAAAAAAATCCTGGCACACCTCTCTAGATTCCTCCACATTCATACAGCGAGTCATACACGCACGTCGATTCTTCCGACTTTTAACTTGACCAACCTTTAACATTTGATTAATTTGGTGATGCCATGTTTTTCTCGATCTGCCTCGACTATGTACTCCATTTACACCATTAACGTATACTTTCTTAACCATTCTTTCTCCATCCGTGCGCTCCATATGTCCGAACCAACGCAGCGATCCTTTCATAATTTTGTTCATAATACCTTCTTCCGCTCTACATTCCTTAACAATATTTGTAATATCAAATATTTAATACGAAGTTTTACATCATTATCGTTAGAAGTGAATATAATTTAAATAGGAACATGTATTTTATGTGGAAATTAAAAGGGAATAATGCCGGGAAAGAGGATTTTTATTATTAAACTGGGTTCTTTTAAGGATAACTTCATAAAAATATATTTAACTGTTAACCAGTGTAAGACTAACTTTGACTTACAGGCGGGCCACACTGTTTTAAACAAGCTCTCCACGTCTGTCTCCACCGGCGGTTTAAAACTGTGTAGACACTTGTTTGAAACCAAAATTCGTTTGACCTTCAACAAACTTTGTGGACGGACGCGCGTTTAAACACGCATTCCACGTGTGGAGAGCTTGTTTACAACAGTGTGTGGACGCTACACCAACCGTGGGCTCCACAGCTCTCCACCAAGGTCACCCCTGTGGAGAGTTTGTTTCAAACAGTGTGGCACGGCCTTTAAGATTTACTCTGTTAGGCCAAGTGGGTCATACGGAATGTTACTAGCAACAAAATCAAATATCGAAAAACCTTGAAGGATGAAGATAAGTAGGAAGTGTAAGCGGATTGCCTCGTCCTAAGTGGAGCGTATTGGAAAATAACATTTTTGAACAGAAACCAATGTAGATAATACATCTTGCTGGATATTAAGATTATATTCAAATTGTCGTGCTTATAATGACAGTGTAAATGTGTATGTGTATATTTTAAACATAATTTGTTATAACAACAAATGGAAATCATTGCTATACTATTAAAAATAAGCTAATTAAATAACAAAAATAAAACAGAGAACTGAAATAATTTATAGTTTATATTTTATATATGATTTTTTTAATTCCGACCAGTTTCTGCAGGTCGCGTTCAGTCTAATCGTTAATAAATAGGTTTTTAAAAATCTATTTTATTACTTTCTTCTATATTTTTGCCCATTTCTATCACTTCGTGTTGTGTATTCATATTTGAATATTTTTGAAATTTTCACAAACATGTTTCGGGCCACAGACATTTTCATCGAGGCAGAAATGTTTACATTTTTATTAACTTCATTATTAAAAATAAACTTCCACCAAGATATTAAAACAGCAAAATTAATGCATACATAAAATAAGATTATCTTCAATCAATCTGCTTGGATTATTTATTATTAACTAACTAACTTACCATCACGCCGCGCCGTCTCCCCGGAGGGGTAGGCAGAAAGAATGGAACGCCACACTATTCTGTCCTGACATACTTCTCTCGCTTCCTCTACATTCATACATCTTGTCATGCACGCACGTCGATTTCTCCGACTCCTCACGTGACCGACATTCAATATTTGATTGATTATTATTAACGGAAAATATATCTGAAATAAAAGGAAATTACATCAACGGAAAAATGGCTTGTGAATATCATGGCAGCTATCCCTTTAGCAGACGGTTATATAACATTTCTTAATCCCAGTTTAAAATCTTGTAGCATCATGCATCAAATATCTCATCTCGTAATGTTATTTATTTATTTAGGGAGATCATTTTTCGATATTCCGAAACAACTTTGATATCACCTGACGCCGCCAACGAGGGGAGTCAAGTATCAAGCTCTGGTGAGAACGCCTGTCGGTACCGTAGAAGCTCTACATAAATGATATAGATGATATCTTTTTTCCATTAGTATAGAGTTCCAAGTCGTGATTAAAACGCAGAGGTTTTGCCGAGACTATTAAAATTGTATTAACTGTACATTCAGGATACCTTCACCGGCTAATATAATAATATCTAATTTCGTAATACACATGTCAGGCAGTGGCGTGCCTAGGGTTAACCAGTAAGGCAAGCCTGTCCGACTGTTTTGTGTTACAATATTAGTAGAGGGTCGTGATAATGTATTTTTCCGGATTAAAAGAGTTTTATTTTTCTAAATTAATTTCGTGAATTAATTGATTTGAAATCCCATTGAAGCCGCATTTTAAACCTATACAAAAAATAATTTTCTGGGTCATTAAACTCATGTTCTTGAAGAAGAAATATAATTTATAAGAAATAAGCTGTATATTTACATTTGTCTACTGACAATAATAATACATTTGTTAACACCGAAACACGAATTATAAATAAATGTTCGTAAAGAAATTACATAATCTTTCTTTTCATAACATTTCTGCACATAACGTAAATGACAGATAACATTCTGACAATAGAAATGAAGTTCGTGATACGTCGAATTGTAACATACTTCAGAGTGATAAAGCCCGGCTACAAATTCATACAAAAATTGTAGATATCTTCTGGTATATATGCACCTAGCTATACGATTACAAGCCAAAAATACATAAGTGCGACAAAGACCCTTTTACATTTTGCAAGCCCAATATGAAGCCCATCGAAAACATGAAACAAAACATGTGGACGTAGGCGACTTCGCGGGCATCTCGCCTACGCTACGTATGAGTGAAATAAAATACGGCGCGTATGAGTGGAACAAAACATACACCTAGGTCATTTCTGCGCATGACAGCGGAGTCATTTGCAACGCAACGAATTAAGTAGTTTTAACTCGCGCGAAAATTCAAAATATTATTTTATTCGTAGACGGCTTAAACGCGCAAAAAAACATCGTTTTATTGTAGATTTTTTAAGGCAAGCCCGGCTTTTCGGCTTGTATGGAAGTACCGCCTCTGATGTCAGGTATGTACGTACGTATCTGTTATGTACTCGTCTGTATGGGATTGTGGTTTTTTGGTGGCAAAGGTTACTAAGACAAGGACTACCTAAACAATTTTTCATATGTGAATTAGTACCGAACAAGAGGTATGCATGTAATTCAAATATTACGGATAAGTACTCGTACGAGCCAACTTGCAAGAGGTGATTAGGTTAATTAATATTATTGCAGAGATAATGTTGTTAAAATTATTTGAAGGTTTTCTAGTTGCGCTCATTTGGACTACTTACTCATATAAAAAGTTAAACATAACAATTATGAGGTAAGCATCTGTTTATACACGTATTTTTCAACACAACTTTCATTTAATGAATCACAAAATACAATCAAACATGTTTTTAATGAACTTCTTAAAATAACTCTGGCGCAATAATAATCATATACTTTTTTTTAATTGAATTGTTTGAACGATTTTATTACCCTAATTAATTATGGCTTTTGATTAGATTCTGCAACTACATTGAAACCAATGTAATGATGTATTGATAATAAATATTGTATAGCTTCCAAAAAAATATTATACTTGTAAAATAACATTGTGAAAACTAGATAGATAGTTGAAAACAATTTAATAAAAAAGTGAAATTATATACAAAGGTGTTTTTGTTTCTACATAATTCCTTCAATAAACGTGTTTTTCTAAATGTAAAAGCAAAAAAAAATTAAATACACAAAATAATTTCAATAAATATTTTTTCTTCTGGTACCTACCTACTAAATTACTTATTCCATTGTTTACTTGGAGTTAGAAAGAAAAAACTGAAACATTTAAAAATTGTATATTTATGTATTGTAACAAACAAATAATTACATGTATAATATTTCGAATGAATAAGTATAAAGGTGCGAATGGTGGTGTTATGAACAAAATAATAAAAGAATCATTAAGATGGTTTAGACACATGGAAATAACGATGTAAATGGAACTAGAAATAGAGGAAGACCAAGGAAAACGTGGCACGATCAAATTAATCAAACATTGAATGTCGATCACGTGAGGAGTTAGAGAAATCGACGCGCGTGCATGACACGACGACATATTTCTGTCGCTTCCTTAACATTCATATGTTAAGGAAGCGAGAGAAATATGTCAGGAAAGAAAAGTATGGCAGTCCATTATTTCTGCCGAGCCCTTCGGGGAGACGGCGTGATGGTTAGTTAGTTAGTTAATATTTCATCACAAACAACATTATCTTTGTAATTATTGTACAGTCTGGGTTTCAGTTAAAACAGCTCGTTATTGGGTTGATATTGAAATAGCAAGGTTACCAGTGAAATTCGAGTCGTACCTGGGAGTAGGTACCGGCTGGAAGGTAAAGGGCAGCAGTGAGCAACAAGCTCATAACTTAGGGCACTGGTTCCCAAAGTAAGGCACACGTACCGCAGGGATTAAAAGAGTCGCTACTTGTTGGTATGCCAAGTGATTAAATATTGTGAAAAACAAACGTGCGTATTTTAAAAATATCGTTAAAAACGTAGGAAAGTAGGGTATAACAAAAGAGGCAAAATGCGAGAATTTTTTTTTTGTAAATATAATAAAATAGGTAATTCGCTAGACAGGGAACAGAGCGATGGGCACCCAGAGAGGGCACTCTTGACGCGAGAGGAAAAAAGGAACATCGGTCGACCCCAAAATAGAAAAGAGCTGACGAACTAATTCCAGTCAGAGGAAGAAGATAAATGTGAGTCGCACTGGATAGAGAAAAATGGAGAACCTCTGAGGAGGCCTACATCCAGCAGTGGAGAGATGGCTAAGGAAGAAGAAGTGATTTTTATTTGATTCAATATAATAATTTCCTTTTTTTAAATGAAATTGAAAGTAGTAATGTATAGAAATATTGACACAATATGTTTATGTTTATATTTAAATAGGGAAGATTTTTATATTAAACATATTTATAATATTTTTTTATTATTATTTATATTTAAAATAAAATAAAATAAAAATACTGCACTTTGTTTTTCACCACTATGCGGTTATTTTAATTGCCGACTAGTTTCGCTTATACCCAAGCTTCCTCAGGGCTTTGTTATAAAAGCCTGTGTTTTTATTTTAAATACAAATAATACAATTTATTAAAATGTCTTTCCACAAAGTGTAAGACATTTATACAGGAGGTGTTTTCGATTAAAAAGTTTGGAAACCGCTGATACAGGGTATGGCGTGTTTACCGCCAAAGTTATGTAAACTTCTGGATCGAATTTCTATTAGATGATACTTCGAGGGGATTCCGGTGAAGGGAGAAATAAATTTAGCAGAAAGAATGTACACAACACATGCTATCCACTTAGCTTATCAAATGTATCACGTTGTAATTTCGCGATTAAAATTGAATGAAAACACATTTAATTTATTTCTTCTATATTCGCCTTCACTTTGTGTTGTGGATTAATTTATTTTCTTTGAAATTGATTCAATCGGGAGTCTACAAATTAAAATGTAACGATTGCACGTCATTCTACATAGAAAAAACAACGCGCAACTTTAACATAAAAATTAAAGAACATCTTAGACCTGCCTTTCTTAAAATAATTATTCGGAGTTCAATAACCATTTAATTGAAAATAATCATACATTTAATAAAGAAAACTGTATTGAAATTTTGCTTATTAATAATAAAAACTCAACTTTAAAAAATTTAGAAATTTTAGAAATTAAAAAAGCCATCAAAAATAATGAAAATACGAGTATAATAAATAACCAATTAAATTTAAATTCGATTCCCATGCCCGATATGTTCCTGTTACATCTCCACTCTCCTCAATCCTAATTATACCCCTTCCACTTTTATACATAACTCGATCTCCATTTAGTATATAAGTGATCGCTCTGTTTATTTGATTTAGAAAGGTTTAGAAAATTATCAAATCGTTTAGACGAATGTGTGATAAAACGATGATGATGACAGATATTCACACGCTTATACTAGGAAGGAAAGTAGAGTTGAAGAAAGTTTAATGAATAAAATTACGAAAGGATTCCTGCGTTGGTTTGGGCATACGGAACGAATCAATAAATAATGGTTAAGAAAGTATAGATTAACAATGTTAACGGAATACGAAATTGAGGAATATCGAAGAAGACATGGTGTGAAAAATTAATCAAATTTTATAGTTCGGCAAATTTTGTAGTTATAGTTTCATAGTTCGAGGAAGGTAGAGAGCAGTGGCGGTACTCCCATAGAAGCCCAAAAGCCCGGCTTAAGTAAGAAATTGAAAAACATTAATATTTAATAAAAATATTTAAAAAAACACGACATTTTACGGAGGAAACCCCCATCTTCAAGATGAAGGTATCCTTCGAAACATATCGTGTTTTTTAATATTTATTTATTAAATAGTGGATTAAACAAAGTTATTCAATTTCCTAAGTATATTTATATTTTCTTTTTCGAGAAAACGGCGAGACGGTTTATTGTTGTAGATACATGTTTAATTCCTTAAGAAAAGGTTGCAACGAAGGTACCGCTGCAAAAAGGAAGCATTTGAGGGAGGGGGGTTTAGCAGATAGGTATGCCCACGGCAGGAGTCCTTCATACGTCCTTGAAGATTTCCTCCACTAAGCGCAAAAAAAGATCACAGTAGTTTGGTTATAACGTTGTGTTAAAATACAACACGATCAACGTAGTAGATTTGGGTATGTTCAAAGTACCTGCTAATGCATTGAACCTACTCGTTGCTAAAGCTGAGTCTCGTGATTACACCGTGAAAGCGTAGAATTTATTGTCGAGGTTTGTCCATATTTCATCTACAGTATTAATTAACGAATTTCGTATTCACCCATTAAAAAGATCTTTAATCAAGAAAATGAACAGTTACAGCCAGCTTCCTTGGCAGAAATTAATGTTTTGTTAACCAAGTCCCTACAATCATTGTACGAGCGTTGTCACTGTGGCTAATGTGAAATTACAAGTCATATTCCAGTCGGCAGAGACGTATGAAGCGGTAGTCAGAACGTTACAAAATAATTTGTAATTTATATAGGTAAGATATTTATGTATGGTATTATATTCATAACTAACCTAACCTAAACACCGTCTCTCCGAAGGAGTGGGCAGAAAGAATAGACCGCCTGACGTATTTATATCGATTTCTCAACATACATCGTATAATACACGCACGTCAATTTCTCCGACGTGCCACGCTTTCCTCGGTCTTCCTCTATTTCTAGTTCCATTTACGTCGTTTATATATACTTTCATTACCATTATTTATTCATTCATTCTTTCCATGATCATCATAATGATCCTTTCATTATTTTGTTCATAATATAATACTTTAATGCGGTGCGACTTCTAATAGGTATTTGCATTTGACACTTATTTGTATCATATGATTTAATCACACATTCGTCTAAGAGATCTATTTTTTTCTGCATTTATTCTACTTTCACTAGTTCCATGCTTAATATATTTTCAGGGGTTTTAATTTATGGGCAACACCAAAATATTAATAATGTTGGATTTCAAACGACGCGATGTGCAGAGCGCCTTCTAAAGTATATACGCGTTCAGTATAAGATGTGCGAATATGTTGCGCGAAGGGGCAATATAACGACTTCACTTCTTGTTAACACTTGATTTGGCTCTCTATCTAATTTGTGTACCGCGGGCGATTCTTAAGGAAGTAAAATCCAAAAATATTGAAGGATTTAGGCTTCTATGTATTATACTAGTATGTGCGTGTTCAGTAACTAGGTTAATAGTATTTAATACAATATAGCACAAAGCTTCAAATTAGTTTAACAAGATTTTCGGTGAAACCCTAAGTACGGTCTAACTTGATGAGTTTCTGCAATATAAGGGCGCGGAACATGTGGCAGAACGCGTAGCGCCCTGTCGGATATTTTATATTATTTACGAGGGTAAGTCCTAATAATATCAGCTCAGAGGGGGTTGTGGCGGCGCTCGCCTCCTAATAGTAATAAACATTTATAAGTGGCTCTTAAGGGGATGAGAATGCCACGAAATGTCTTGATACCGAATTTGTCTTAATAACTGACCAAATTATTAAACGAAAGGTCGAGAGATGTAGAGGGCAGATGTCAATTCGGCCGTACAAAGTGTACCGCTTAAATAAAAGTGGAAGAAATATTTATCACAGTCATGTGACTTAAAGATACAAAAAAAAGATTTTTGGGTGAGAATTATAAAAACATTTATATAATTTCTATCATAAATACACTGGATAAAAACACAAATATATAAAACTGAATAACATCGACATATTATATATACATACAACATAACCAAATGTCCAAATGAGTCACTAAATGTTTTATAAATTTAAACAAAACATTAGTTAATAATACAACTAACTTTATCAGTTATATACTATACTAGTATACTGTTGAACTATTTTCTATTTCTAAATCACTAAACAACTAATCAAATAACTCGATCACCCCCTACTCGTTTTCTTTCCCGCCAACTAAATAAAATATTATAGATATACACAATAATTAAATTAATAGAAAGACTACTAACTACTCTAATTGTCTTGATTGATAAACAGATAAGAAAATTAACAAGCTTAAAAATTGTAAGGAAAATGTTATTGTTTATTTGATTTTTATTTGTAACTTTTAACAATTCTTTATTTTAAACTTGTGGATTTAAAATAAACTGATTCTTATTTATTGTTTCTTTAATAATGGTGTAAAACCAAGAAATCACTTTTCCGACAATGTTCCCATTTGACGTAAGAGGAATAGCCACAACACCCTACTCTCCTTGCCAGAAGATCCAAGCCAGAGAAAGTCAAATGCATCATTAAAGATGTACGTATTTACGAAAATGTTCGTTTTCAAGAAGTTCTATTTTATTTTAAGGGAGCGACATTTATCATCTTGTGAGGGCATTAAAATGTCTTAGAAAAGCAATTTTTATAATACATATCTCACTCCTGAAAAAACATAATATAACTTCTAGCAAATAGACGTTTTCATAAATATAATATAATATTTATTAAATTTACAACACTGTTATTATATTACAATTTTTAATTATGCACTTTTTAAGAATATAGCGACAGCTGTTTCAGTGTTACAAGCAACATGAGTATGAGTATTTTTAGTATGGACTTTTTGAGAATGTTGAGACATTCTCAAGAAGTGCATAATAAAAAAATGTGACATAACATTGTAGTAACTTAAATAGTTAATAATGTTGGAGTATCATAGATTTCGGCCTAAATAATGGAATATTTAAAGTATTTTCAATTACATTTAAAGTACAAACATTAATCATTTATATTTATTTTGCATTGTTAATGATATATGGTATTTGAAAGAATTATTCACTTGTAATTAAGACAGCTTCATTCTAGGTGTGGGTAAAATACGAGTAGAATATTTAATTTAAGTTAAATGTATAAAGTGATTAGTTTAAGTTAGATCAACAATATTAGACATTTGATATTTACGCGAGATGCCAAGAGTTAATTGCTTCACTGATGATGTGGGTGGGTACCTAGATGTATCGTACTAATTACACAAAGTAATTAAACTGTGGCATGAGTCTAAATAATTCTAAAACGGTGGGGAAAATGATTACGGAGAGCTCTCGCATCCGGGCTGATGGAGGACTCTAATAAACGTTGAACGACACATATTTCTCTAGGTATTAACACTGAATTTTGATTATTTTTTAAGTACTGAGTTATCTGAAATACACGGTTTATTCGGTATTGAAATTCATAGAAGCTTATTTTATGGATTTTTCGGGCACAATCCAGTGTCAATCTTCATCTCTTTGACCGACTAACCACGACCTAAATTATTACCACCAAGTTATCCACCATCATTCAGCCCTTTACCCCTCCCGCAATCAATGCGGACAAAAAAAATCCTCCCCGATAGCCCACTACGTACTCCCCCAAACAAAATGGTCTCACGCAGGACGCTATCTTCTACCACAACTCCATCCAGGCACTGCCACTTTTTTATAAATACAATCCCAACCCTAACTGGTCTTCCATTCCTTGACAATAATGTAAGACTTTATCATAAACCCTTAATCCCCCCTCGCTCTCTTTCGGAGGGACACTCCGGGCCATACCAAATCGCTTATATTATGACAATAACAACTTTTACAACTTTTTGAATCGTTATATCTCAGAAACGGTGGCTCGTAGGAAAAAAAGTATTGATACATTTTTTATAGATAATTTTATGATCTACAATTTTTGTCAAGGGTAATTTTTTTATAAAACTTACCGTTTTGCTGAAAATCGCGAAAAACTCATTTTTTTGACCTTTGACCTCGGATAAAATATTTTCCAATCACATAAATGATGGGGACTTTTTAAATTTTATTTATAATTATGTTTTGAACAATTTTACTGATTTTCAGCTTGTTGGGATTTTATGCACCTTCGAATGTCAAAATTGACCGGACTATGTGTGGTCCCCTTTATTTAAAATGAAAAGATGGCTGCAACGTATGTGCGGGTGCATATTAAGCGTAATAATATTTGACTATCATCATTTTCTATTACGAAAGGATGCTTAGGGTGACCACTTGTTAATATAACTCCAAAGGGAAAAGGAAACGTTCACTTGTAACATTTGAATAACCCCTATTCTCATTTTACGATACATCGTTTGTTTAATACTCCCAAAGGGACACAATACAACAATGAAATTGTAATTTCTACTGGTATTGTAATTGGATTGTTGGTTTTATACAGAAATGGAAAAAAAATATGTCCATTAGTATTTAAATAACATGAAAAGACAAAAAACGTTATTTTTAATTTTACATTGTTAACGTTTACTTTCTTAACCTTTCTATTGTCATCAACGTCTCCATATAACCGAACCATTTAAGTTATGATTTCCTTGGTCTTCCACGGCTTCTGTTTCAACTCACAATGCTTGTATATAACATTTTAATCATTTTTCTCTTGTCTATTTTTACCAATGTCCAAATCGTCCCATTTTTTTTTAATTTTACTTATGATGCAATCATCTACCTTATATTTCTTCCTTATTTTGTCGTTCGGTTTTCTATCATATATCGTTTTCCCGCACATTCTTCCTAGTGATCTCATTTCTATGCCATTTATTCTACTTTCATCATTATTTTGCCAGTTACATCTTGTCTTCCATACGTACTTATCATAAGAATGAAACAATAAAATAATATTACACTTGTAACATAATATTTGTATCGAAACTGCTTTATTTGATATCACCAACCGGTTTCGCTCGTCTGGGCTTCGTCGGGGTAAGAGAATAAACTGTATAACTGTTTTTATTGGTTCTTGAGCAATGATGTAAAACTCCATATTAAAATATATATATATAAATGAAAACGTCAGTTTTCTAGAAGTTTTATTATACGAGTATTTTATGGGAATGACATATTTCGCCCTTATAACGTATTATCAAATGTATCAACATTTGATAATGCCTTAGAAGGGCGAAACATGTCATTCCCATAAAATACTCGTATAATAAAACTTCTAGAAAACTGACGTTTTCATTCGTATTAATTATGTATAACTGTTGTTTATTTTCGTACCCTGACGAAGCTTCGGCGGGAACGAAACCGGTTGGTGTTAACAAAATAAGTGGTTTAACAATATTTAATTTGTAGGCGCAACCGTACAGGTACGGCCATACTCCTTCTGGGAAAAAAATTCTTGCCGTACAGGTACGGCCATACTACCGGACAGGTTAAATACAAATATTACAACTGTATTATTATTTTATTTAATAATGTCACACCACAAATTACGTGCTTCATACGAAAATTTTGAATGAAACAATCTCTTGCATACGTTATTTATAATATATGTACTTATAAAGGAACAATAAATATTGTCGACTGTCATAGTATCACAAAATGTTTCTGAATAAATTCCAAATAACTTTTTACAGTTACGTATTAGAATTCCGTTCCTCGCCATTAAAATACAAGATTGAGGACGTTTAAAATGTGTCATCTTGATGTGTTCTGACCTTGCTAACCGCAGTTCTCATACGAGCTAGCAGCTCAAGTACTGTAGGATGCTATGTTGCTATTGTTATCGCCTTGGTACAAGTACCAAGTGCAGAGAGTACTGCCGATATTGTATTATTATTTATAGCGCGATTGCATTATCAAGCAATAAAACGGTTGTTTTGAAAGCAATACTTTTGTACTGTACGAATTCGCGAATATTGTTTGTTCAATCAATAATTCTGACATTGTGTACGAAACGGAAAAACCAGAGGCTGTCAAACTTTTTGATCCCTTAGCCCCCTAGGAGACATTGAATTTTTCACATATTTTTAAATTTTGGGTATGTCCGTGAATCGAAGTTTCGGAGATCTTTGCAGACTTCATATAGTTCAGTTCCTTTTTGCAAAAACACCCAAAACATGTAACCTAGTTATAGAAAATCAACCCATAGAACAGGTCAGGACCTTCAAGTATCTAGGCATAGACCTGGTGGGAGGAGCTGATCTATGGGAAGAAACACAAGCCAAAGTAAACAAGGCTGCAATCTCTGGCGCTCTAAAATCCACAATATGGAAAAACAAAGACATGGCCATTAAGAGTAATATGATAATCTATAAAGTATGCGTAAGACCAATAATAACATATGGCGTCGAAGCAAGGGCAGACACAGTAAGGACCAAACAAGTTTTGAAGACTTCCGGGATGAAGATACTGAGGACGATAGCAGCCAAGACACTGAGATAGGATATTGAGGATATTAAAAGGTGGAGCAGATAGCGAAAAAGGGTCTGGTACGGTCATGTTCAAAGAATGGACACCACCAGACTCCCCTATATTGCATTGCATAATCGGCCTTATGGGACTCGTCCTCGTGGAAGACCTCCTAAAATATGGAAGGACAGCTGGGAGTCTACCTCACAGGAGGAGCAACACACTGGAGAAAAGACCATATAGGTCTACAACAAGGATACCAAGATACGCGAAAACACCCAAGATTCCATTAAATATACTTGTACCAACCGTGACAATCCATAATTGTTGTATTTTGTACATATTCATCAATGGCATGTCTTATTATTATTACATAGAAGTGATTATTTTATAATAAAGTAGATAAAACATGTACGAGTATATTGTCCAAAATCATAGAAAAAAAAAAACTCAAAAGTATTCTTGATAGCCCCCTAAGCGACATTAATCGCCCATAGTAGATAATATTGCATATGTATCTGCAAATGTTTATTATTCTGAAAGACTTAATTGCCCCTTAGTGACTCATATTGGATGTGTTGGGAATCACTAGGCTTAACCAAAACACGATGCAAATGAAAATATTATGATATATTACGAAAATTTCCTTTATTTCCTACACATTTCATATTTATTTCGTACATACATGATTATTTTTTATTGTCATATATGATTATTTTTTATCATTCTGAGCGAGTTTAATCGCCCAAAAGGGAGTATATGTTGCATATGTTAGGAATCACTGGTTTTAACCAAAACACGTCTACATACAATTATTGTAACGAAAATATCCTTTATTTCATACATGTCTCTGTACATGTTTATTATTCATACGAGTGTCGAAAAAAATGGGTAAGAAAATCGATACAGATATACTTGTGAAATGCAAATTTATAATAGTATCAATGTCAAACTCGACGATTGTTACTGGTACAAAACGTAATATGTCCTTAAACAAGAATATACGAGTATAATGAAAGAAGTGAATTTTAGAGGTCTTATTTACTCTTTTTTGTGGTCTAGATAGTAAATAATACTTGTAATCGCGCCATTTACTTATAGCTATATACCTAATTAAAGGTATACAATGTTTCTTTTTTTTTGTAAATATATATAAAATTCAGATACACAAATATGTGGAAATGTCGTGTATTATTATTTAATTATCTTCATGGATAAATAAAATACGGGTAGATATGAAAACTAAATATAAAATATTAAAGAAAAATTAACGATCACAGATTATATTTTAACTAAAAAAAAAAAAAATTTAAGCATTTAGTTGTCATTTTAAATGCATTTTTTAAATATAAAAAAGTTACGCATTTTTGTTAATATTTTTTCATAAGAATATTGGCGTATTTTTATAGTTGTTTTTATAAAATATTTTTATGTTGCTTTTATATCTTCTTCTTAACTTTTGATAGATTCAGGAGTCTGTTATTTCAGGCGGGTCCTCTTGAAACGCTGAACTCCAGCTTTCTCTCCACCCTTTCGGGGGTCTTCCTGGTCGGCGTTGTCCGTTTGGCGTTCCATGGAGAGGTATGGTATCCTATTTGAGCTCATTCTTTCTACATGTTGATGCCAGTATCGCCGTCTTTGACGTCCCCAACTGACCACATCTTCGACCTCGCAGATTTCTTTTATATCTAATATTTCCTGTCTTCATAACATAAAAATTCACACTTCGAATGCATTATTAATAAATATTATGTATTATTATATATTATTTATATAATTGTGCTAAACGAGTACGTACACCGCTTTTGTTGTGTAAAAGGTTAAACTTATTAACCAAAAATAAACGATAGTTTTTTTTTTCTATACAAAAATATACATATAATTTAATAACCTTTAAGTATTAAATTAATAGTTATCACATGCAATTATTACACAAAGCTATTTAAAAAAAATCTATTATATCAAGCAATATAAGTGTTTCTTTATAAAAACATAATAAAGATTGACAAAACGTATTGATTGTATTCTATCAATTTTTTTCAATATTGTAATATGCACACTTTAAACAATGCAAGAAAAACAAAACAAGTTCTCACATATAAACATTTAGGCTTCAATCGCAGCCAACAACGAGTTAGATTACCTGTCACGATAGATGCTTCACACAATGTATTATAGCTTTAAACAATAACAACGTTTGTTCTTAGATAATACTATACAAACGTGCATAAAACATACCCGATTACATTAACGAAAATAATTTTATGCGTGTAGTTTCGAACATTTTGATATTATCAACTAACATGACATGACATTTAAACAAGATTTGGTTGATTGTTTTACTAGCGTGCCCACGCAATGAACATTTCAGTGCACGCTGCAAAATGAATCAATATAAATTAACAAGATTTTATTAATTTTTTATGTATTTTATTGACATATTGAACCAATATATTCTCATAGATCTTGGGTGTATCCGTGTTTGACGTTTGAGATCATTGCAAAGATCTACGATATATCGATCGAGGAGGATACCAATGGACATGTATATACCCAAGATACAGAAAGAATGCTTGAAACGTTTTATAAAACCAGTGTGAATATCGTAGAAGGCCGAATAATACAATACATAACATAAATTGTTAATCAAATACCAAAAGGTTATGTCGGAAGAATCGACGAGCGTGCGTGTCACGATATATGAATACAGAGAAATCTCGAGAGGTGTGTTATGATAGCTCCTCTGCCGATATCTATAAGGAACAGCGTAATTGTTAATTAGAACGTCAAAAATCCCTGCGACAATGTTTATAATAAAATAATTACAAATTTTTATGAATTGAAACACTGTTTCGAAGGCTTACACCTTCATCATCGGGATGAAAGTGTAAGCCTTCGAAACATGTCGAGAAAAATAAACTCAAAAGTGGAAAAAACTGTTTTAATTCATAAAAAAATGTCATTATGAAATAATTGTTTTCAGCCAGGTATGAATGAATTCACAAAATAGGTATATAATTTGTACGATAACCACAAGTTTCATTTTAAAATATGCGTCAGTAAGCTCTCTAAGGACAAGCTTAATTAGGTTGGTGAATTCTGCAGACAGTTCCCGAGATATTTTGTTTGTCGGTAGCGGTTCAGAACGCACGCGAACGTTCCTTTGCATGTACTACTAAAACAATTATCAAAGAAACGTTAACAATCACATAACCGCTATCAAATATATCGGATACCAAAGAATGTACATAAATTGAATTTAGAATGACTTGTGTAATCTAAGCGTACTTGTAACACTTAAAGAAAACACTCAATAAAACAATTTAGCCTATCTACTTAACTATGTAATTTTTTGTCGAGATACGAAAATAAGTACCGAATTATACTTGAATGACCTTTAAATAGGTAATTGACAGCCAGACACACCATTAAATACACTTCCACATTAGGCGCGATCCAAAGCCGTAAATTATAGAAAGATTGTTCAAAAATATATTACAGTGGATTACATTAAATTGGATCATAGTTTATTTTTGTGCATTGCTAATCGGCGAGCTTTGATAGTCTCTGTTCAAATTGATTATCGAGTTTACGATCTAGCCTTGAGAGCTATTGTTATTAAGAATACAAGAATTCGATACACAAAACAATGTTATTTTCTTATTGTAGGAAGTAAATATCTTTGCTGTAGTTTAAACAGCCGCAGCAAAATAGATTTACATGTTTAATTTATGCAAAATTATACATTTTCAAAGCGGCACATCACGAAAATAAAACATACACGAGCTAACTTTTGTTTTTATTCTTATTTTAAATTTCAACCAAAGTAGTTACGGGAACTAAGCTCGATAGATTATTATTATTACACAAATGCTGGTAAATTAGTCAATTCAAATGAAAACTAATGATAAGAGATATGGAAAGGTTAAACCGACCTATAGAAACCTATTATATTAAACACTCGTTTAACGGTGCTAAATCAATTTTTATGAATAAACACTGTTTTTTCCACTTTCGAGACGTGTTTCGGAGGATTTAAAACATCATCATAACCTTAATATATCGTTTTCTCGATGATGAAGGTATGAGATCTTCGAATCATGTCTAGAAGACGACCTTCGTGGCAAAGTGTTAAAAGCTCTGAATTCCATACCGAAGGTCCCGGGTTCGATTCCCGGCGATGGCAGTGGTGTGATTGTCACAGTCTTGGGTCTGGTGTAGAATTCACGTGACAATAAAATGGCGATAGATTGGCTACCTATCACATGTCACGAGAATCAATATAACAGCTAAAAAATAAATTGTATACAGTAATAGGGTTCAAACGACATGTTGTATACATAAAAAAAATGGATAACGTTTTAATAAAATAAAAAACCTGTCATTATAGAATTTTACAGTGTTAAAAATTAAACTGTAAAAAAATATAATATCAAGTATTTGATAAAAATAATTCGTAACACTGTGAAATTCCATAATTATGATTTATTTATAAATATAACACTGTTTCACAACAGTTTTTAGAAAAACAATGTATAGATTCAATTAACTAATTCTGATTTTGAAAATTTGGTTTGGTTCATGTGGTGCTCCCGTGAGTTTGGAGAAATTACGTGTATAAGTGAATTGTTTTGGTCAATTCGATTGTTGCCGCACTTTATAATAGTTAATTGTGAGACGTAATACGTTTGTACTGTTTAGATGTCAAAATTATACAAGTTTTTTCTTTTATATAAAGAATTTTGACAGGTGTAAAAATAAAATTTTCATTTGTTCCAATGACAATTTGAATAATTTCTTCAATATTCTTTTAAAGTTCTTGCTGGTGTTGGTTGGTTTTAAGTGCCTAATTACTGCCAAATAAAAAAGTGGATACGTGGAACATTAATTAAATCATATAACAGCTAATTTAAAAAACGGTGGATACGTGTAACATAAATTAAATAAACACAAAAGTCCGGATCGTCCATGTCAACATGTGCAACATCGGAAAAAATTATGTGTTATTACATTATGTGCTAAATTAAAAAAACGGTGGATTCGTGGAACATAAATTAAATAGACAAATGTGCACCATCTAAAAATAACATTTTGTGATAAATTATTTTTATTTTGTTATTTTATTTTATATCATTGTATTTTATATTATTGGTTTTAGATTTATTTTGTGGATGTTGGAAGATCGAAGTGTGCGCGGGAGATGCCTATTGGTGGCGATGAGGTTCGCAACCCATCACACCGCATCTCCCGTGGGGCGAAAAGAGAAGGATGGAGTGCCGCATCGGTTAAAGTGTGACAGTCCATTCTTTCTGCCTACCCTTTCGGGGAGACGGCGTGATGGTTAGTTAGTTAGTTAGATTCATAAAAAATCACATTTGCTATTAAATTTCTCAGCTATGGTTTTTAAATGCAAATAACCGATGCAACAAGTCGACTAAGATAAGCAAAAAAACGCATTGCACTCAGTACGATATGATGTCATTAAAATAATCAAATCGAATAGTTGGCGTAGGTTTCTATCAAAAACGTATGAGGCAATAATATCAACCAGCCATCCGTCTGATTGATAAATAATTCAACAATATTGTAATGTCAATATTATGAAAGTAAACAGGTGTCTAACAAACGTCTTGTAAGCAATATGATTTATGGTATTTTGCGTTATAAAACGCTAACCATTGAATATTGATTATGAAGATCGTTCTGCACGAATCGGGTTTTTATTTAAGTCAATCAACGCCAGAGTTATGAAGTAGAAAATAAGGAAATTCCGATTGATTTGACAATGGAAAACTACGTGAAATTGAAAATAAGGAAAGTGTGAATGAAATTGAAGTAAAAAACATTAAAAAAATGCATTTCGGAATTACCATATACGCCGTTCAAGCAGATTTATTAAACAGCGCAATTAATATGGAACTAATTCTTATTGCGTGTGGCGTGATTGCGAAAGAAACGACGCTTGCAGTAACCCGATCACGACTGGATAGGAGGCCTTGGCTTTGGGAAATGAAATGGTACAAGTGACTCGCTCATTGCACAAGCCCGAGGCCCGATAATGTGAGATTAAGTCGACTGTACCAATTATTTCGCCAACCGGCGATATTTTTACCGGAACACCAACCGCACGGATCTATGACCTTATTTGGTTCACAATGAACTTAGAAAATATGTCATTCGGTATGTAATTATTATTTTATTTTGGGTGGAAAGAGGAATTAAGTCCAGTTATTTGTAACACCTGACGAATTGTTTATGAATTAAAATACTGTCTTTTCCACTTTTTAGTTTATTTTTCCCCCACGTTTCGAAGGTTTACACCTTCATCAGGTGTAAGCCTTCGAAACCAGAACCAATCTGCCTCTGGTGACACCGGTGGGAAGAGCAATTAGTCTGCTGAACGCGGTCTCCTCACAGATCGACGTCTTTCATATTAGTGAATGTGCATTCAGGGGACAAATTCTCTTGACTTTAGAAAGTATCTTGTCTTTCTAATGTCGAACCATCTCTAATGCGTTCCTGGTACTATGTTGTATTTTTTATAATATTTTACCTGTACTCAATAGATGCCTTAAACATTTTCCTGTTTTTAATGTCTTTTGAGTTAATAAACTGATTTGATTTGAAACATGTCGAGAAAAATAAACTCAAAAGTGGAAAAACAGTGTTTTAATTCATAAACAATTCGTCATTATGGAATTCCACAGAGTTAACGCCTTAAGTTTATCTAAAATTAAAAACGATATAAACAGCTTATATGGATGATGATAAAGTATTAAGCCTTCGAAACATGTCGAGAAAAATAAACTCAAAAGTAGAAAAAACGGTATTTTAATTCATAAAAAAATCGCCATTATAGAATTCCACTGTGTTAATTCTCACCTTGATGAAGTATTGAGGGTAGCATGTAGCAATAATAAACCCGATTAGACTAAAATATCTAATAATTGGAGAAAAAAGTAAGATCTGGAGAGTGGAGTGATATGACCTGGGACGGGATCCAGTGGAAGACTGTTTGGAGGAGGATAAGTCGCACGCCAAGAAATACGCTACTGTTAATATTTGAACTGATATTGACTGGTATGCTGATAACCGATTTGTATTATTTTCTTTCTGTTTAAAATATAATTATTTTTGATTTATCAAGTAGTGGCGCCTAATCATCTTTTTCCATTATTTCTGCCTACCCCTTCGAAAAAGGCGTGATTTTATTTTATGTATATAATACACAAATGAGACATAACAAATAAAAAACATTTAGATGACCCATTTGGACACAAAACGGTGTAACAAAGATAAAATAACGATATGAAACCAAAAAAAATATACATATAAGAAGGAACTCAAATATGTCGACGTCAGTGAGGCAGAACTCTTTTCAGAATTTGTTATATATTTTTTATGAGCAAGGCCTCACTGACACTGAAAATGTCCAAATCCGAGACGATTAGATTCAACGTCCGAATTGCTCTTCCTACTGGCATCATCAAAGGCAGGTTGGTTCTGCGTGACGAAGCAAAGAACAATTGAAGATTACAGGGGAAAAACAAGGAATGTCAGTAGAAGGTTAATTTGAATAAATTGAGAATAAAGCTAATCAAAGTCTATATATTTCTTAGCAATTAGCAATCGATTATCTGGCCATAGTCGATGACACAGATGATTTTTGAATATGAAAATTTTACTGTGGATAGATACGTACAAATGCCGATAGATGGCATTATTACATTTATTTTGAAATTTAACCGACATTCCTTGTTTTTCCCTTGTAGTCTTCAATTGATGTCGGCGTTTTTCGTCATATAAAACTAAAACTAACTAACTAACTAACCATCACGCCGTCTCCCCGAAAGGGTAGGCAGAAAGAATGAACTGTCACACTTTTACTGATGCGGCACTCCATCCTTCTCTTTTCGCTCCGCGGGAGACGCGGTGTGATGGGTTGCGAACCTCATCGCCACCAATAGGCATCTCCCGCGCACACTTCGATCGTCCAACACCCACAAAATAAATCTAAAACAAATAATATGAAATACAATGATATAAAATAAAATAACAAAATAAAAATAATTTAACACAAAATATTCTTTTTAGATGGTGCACATATTGTCTATTTAATTTATGTTCCACGAATCCACTGTTTTTTTTTAATTTAGCACATAATGTAATAACACATGTTTTTTTCGATGTTGCACATGTTGACATGGACGATCCGGACTTTTGTGTTTATTTAATTTATGTTACACGTATCCACCGTTTTTTAAATTAGCTGTAATTAGGCACTTAACCATAAGTATTATATAATGTTACGGCCTGCGTTATATAGCAAACATATGTTTATGGCCTGGAAGAAAAAGTTGTGTACGACTGCCTAAGATCACTCACGTGCGGATTTAGAATTACAAGAAAATCTGTCATCTACAGTTAAGTCTCAAATCTCGCGATGGTTCTTATCTTAAAATAAACAATGTATTCTTAATTCTATTCACGTTCACTCTAAACATTTATTTCTAACGGTTTCACACTTGAATGCGAACCGGTACCGGCCGCGTGGGTATCGCGGACTCGTGAAATTTTAGCCAATATGGCGATTCCCGCTCGGGAGAAGAATCTAAACTCCGGTCACGTTTCGAAATAGCGCACGATAGTGCAGGGGACATATTTCCTCCTTAGAGGTAGAGGAAGGGGGTAGGCAGAGGCGATGGATCGCCACACTGCTCTGTTCACAAGGCCTTACATGGACGAGCGCCCCAATACCTCACAGAACTTTGCAAGCTGATAGATTTGAACCCTCGGCAGTCAACTCTACGATCCTCGAAGGAAGAAGCAACACACAAACTTCTCGTCCCGCGACGCCAAGGAGCTTCAAACTTCGCAGATCGCGCTTTTGGCATCGCGGAACCGACGGCGTGGAACAGGCTGCCCTACAATATCCGCAATCAAGACGACGAAGGAGTGTTCAGAAACTCTCTTAAAATTTTTCTTCTTTCCGGACGTTGAGCGCCCTTGAAGTGAATCTCTCACATCATTCTGACATATTTTTGACATAAACCAACGACCTTTGTAGCAGATTGGCAAGAGCTATTACTACCGCCCAGATTCGATTCATTTTTTTTTTCTTGTATACAGCAGCTCGTTTGAACCCAATTATTGTATACAATTTATTTTAGCTATTTTATTGATTCTCTTGACATGTGATAGGTGACTTGACATGTGTGGTAGGTAGCCAATCTGTCGCAATTTTATTGTCACGTGAATTCTACACCAGACCAAAGACAGTGTGACAATCACACTGCAATCGCTGGGAATCGAACGGTCAGAACTCTTACCACTCTGCCACGAAGGTCGACCGATTCTTGGCGAGGGGAGTGTGATCCTCAGACTGTCTTTGGTCTGGTGTAGAATTCACTTGACAATAAAAATGACGACAAATTAGCTATCTACCACGCGTGTCATGAATTTAATATAAACAATTTGTACACAGTAATTGGTTTCAAATGTATCGCTGTAATTCAATAAATAATTAAATAAATAAAATAAATACTTACCGAGTTTCCTCTACACTCATACATTGTAACACGCTCGCCGATTTTTGACTTCCAATGTGGCTGCCTTTGAGTAATTGATTATTGTGATTATGTCATACTCGACTTCTTTTTCCACTACTTGTATACTCGTACAATGTTTAAACCATTCTTCTCTCAACCGTTCGAGCCATATGTCCAAACCATCAAAGTGAACCTTTCTTCATTTTACTTACGACGCATACATCTGCTATCTTCTTCTTCTTCCTCAGCTATTCCCGTCCACTCCTGGACAAAGGCCTCCTCCATTCGCTTCCATGTCACTTTGTCTTGTTCAGACTGTATCCAGGTTATTCCAACGTGTCTGTTCAGATCATCCTTCCACCGTAGTTGCGGTCGTCTTGTACTTCTCTTTGCCATCTACGGTCTCCAAGTCAGCAGTCTTCTAGTCCATTAATCATCTGAGCTTCTGGCTACGTGACCTGCCCATTGCCATTTTAGAGTTGCCACCCGGTAGATGATGTCAGTGACTTTTGTTTTTTCTGTCACCGTATCGTTTCTGACTGTCTCTTAGGCTTATTCCTAACAGCTCTTTGGGTCACTCGTAGTTTCTCGGCACTTTGTTTGGACGCTTTTACAGTTTCAACACCATAAGTACCAACTGGCAGAACGCAGGCTATAACATTTGCTATAGTCCTTCCTTAATTCTTAATTCGATATTTTATCATGCATTATTTTCCGCGCATTCTTCTTAGCCATACCTACTGCATTTATCCAACTTTCATCATCAATACATACGTGTTGGCACTTAAGATCCTTTATGCGATCATTGGTTCAGTCGATATATTTCTATAATAATTACAGTAATGATTTTGAGTTCACCATTTATTTTGTTTCCAGCATCAACCCTTCTTTCGGTGTCTTCTTTAAAATCAGAACAGTAGAATGCCTTGGTGGAATTCCTGCATCGCGGGATGTCAGTTTCTGCGAGGTCATCACTAATTATACCATCTTCTGTCTCCGCATTTCTGCCGTCGTGACCGGCGCAACAATCCGAAACAGAGATTATCTTGATGTTTACACAGTGATCTTGGTAACTGTAATATAATTTCATATTTTAGATTCCATGCTCCCCCGAGATCCCGCTACGGCTCTGCTGAGCGTGAGTTCAGCTCCTCTAGTTTCTCGGAAGCTTGCGCCTTTACTATTGTCATTATTAGATTGCACAATACTCTGAACAATAGATTCAGGCTAAAAATATCATTTACGGTTTATAGTACACGACGCATTAAAGACTCATTCGAAACGTATTCTTCATTTTCTCGGGGGTACATCCCGGTGTTGGATTTGGCTTCCTTTTTTTTTTTTTTTTAAAACCCAATTGGGTTATATGGTTACATTTTTAGATCTTACTATTAATTATGTATTGTTTCAGATATTTTTTTATATTGAGTTGTAGTGAGATTCCTTGTGTCTTTTGGTAGTTCATTGTAAAGTTTCAGTCCATTGTTCAATATCCTTGATTGTCCTGTCTTTTCTTTCCTTTCCTCCACAACGGTCCCCCACTGGTTCCTGCTCCTGGTCATCCCTCCAATCATTGGTCTTTCCAGTTTCCTCCAATCGTTGGTCCCTATGTTTTTACTTATATGATAATGTTTATTACAATGTCCTTCGAAATGTACATCAGAAACAAAATATTTTTTTATACTAAACAAACCTTCGAACCGGTTCCCCGCATGGGTAGGCAGAGAGAATGGACCGCCACACTACTCTATTCTGGCACACCTCTCTAGCTTCCTCCATATTCATACAGCGATACACGCATGTCGATTCTTCCGACTTCTAACATGACCAAACTTTAAAATTTTAATAATTTGGTCATGCCATGTTTTCCTCGATCTGTCTCGACTCCGTACTCCATTTACATCATTAACGTATACTCTCTAAACCATTCTTTCTCCATCCATCCGCTCCATTTATACGAACCAACGCAGCGATCCTTTCATAATTTTGTTCATAATACCTTCTTCCGCTCTACATTCCTGTCTTTATATCAGTATTTGAGATTCTGTCGTATATCGTTCTACCACACATACGTCTTAGATACTTTTTTTTTATGTAATAGATAATCCACTGTTTTCTGTTTTAATTTTGAAACACTGTTATTATATGTAACACAATTTTTTTTATGAGATTGTTGCGACAGCTGGTTTGCTAACTTACGAGTATGTTGGCATCATCAAGTGTTACAAATAATCAATCCAGTTGTTTGTAACACCTGATGATTATTTATTTTATTTTATGTCCTTACGCTTTCTTCTTTCTTTGTTTCATTATTGAAGAGGGTCGTGATCAAGCAATGCAAAACGCCTCTAATCCTTTCTGTTCTCTGCAGCTCGCGAAGCCCAGTAAAGGTCTCCGATAGTCGTCTCCTTAATCTCGTCTCTAACACCGTCGCGCAGAAGATCTGCCTCTACTTGTCCTTAGACCCGATAAAGAATATACCTGTTTACTTTTTCTTACAACCGTTGAGATTATTGTGAAGACCGAAATAGGAAGAAACGCGTTAAGGAATGTAATAAAATAGCACACAATAGATTTGAATGGAATCGTTAATACACTGGCAGTTGAAAGGGAGCAGGGAAGCCATAGGAGCAGGTGTGGAGGGCATGGCGGACTGTCGAGTACTTCCTGAGAAAGAAGCCGAAAAACGTTAAGCGATAGTTATATTGCTGCAACACAAGCTGCCGGAAAATAGAGACCACGGTATCATCTGTCGGCTCGATCACTTTTACGGGTAATGAAGCAATCTAGGAATCGATTTTTCACGCAGAACAATGATTATATTCGCTGAGTGTGGGTAATGACAATTGTTAAATTTCTTGCAGTTTTATTTTTTATGTACTGGCTGTATAACCCGGTTTCGCCTGGGATAGATTTACACTATATATCTATCTATTCATTCCATTTTTTTTACATAATATGTGATATTATGATTCTCCCGATAATGAAAGTATACGAGTACATAAAACTTCATAAAACTGAAAGTATACCGAAACATGCCGAGAAAAATTAACTAAAAAGTGGAAAGTAATTTAATTCATCCGTTTTTATTCAATTTTATTTGTGAAGATGAGTAGCTAAATTTTTAATTGAAATTCCTTGGTTGAAGTTCATTTTAAATTATGAAAACCAAAAAAAAAAATTATACGAAATTTCTTTATTATTATATATTTAGTGTGCTTCCATTTGTGTTTATCGTCGACCGGTTTCGGCAGCTTGCTGCTCGGCTTCGGCTTGGACCAGAATATGGCAGCAAGCTGCCGAAACCGGTCGACGATAAACACAAATGGTAACACACTAAATATATAATAATAAAGAAATTTTGAATATTTTTTTTTTGTTTTGATTATTTAAGATGAGTAGATTTGAGTCTACAGGGGACACACAAAAAACATTACCATTTATATTGATAGAAGAAGAATATTCAAATCTCTAAACAATTCTTACACTTATAATATAATATAATGTGATTTTTGTGATTATAAACGATTTGGATGTGTTATTCTGTAATGTTTATAATTTTTTGAATAAATTGAAATTGAAATTGACAAAAAAAAAAAAACATTTGATAAAATTTTCAGCGACATCGGTTGAGTAGTTTTTAAGTGTATGAAGCACACATACGAGTATACGAACATTGCCTTATATGAACATAATATGTAGATTAATATTTGGTAAAATATCATTGCATCTTTCTCGCCAATGTTTTATCATGATTCCAGCAGTATTTTCATCACATTTAAGAGGAATAGCCAAAGGAGCTGAAATTCTGTATGCCAAATAATTGCGTAGATTTTCACGGTTGGAAGCAACATGTTTTTTGGGATTTTGAGAATATGGACTTAAACCCTTTTGGGTCCAGAAAGACGAGTAACACGGATTTTTTCAAGATCTCAAAAACCTTCGGTATGCCAGACGGTAAGAGTTCAATTAATATTAAAAATAAAACTATTTATAAAAAATCACGATATTGCCGACGCCGGCCATAACTGTAAGGAGTAGAATAAAATAAGTAGAATAAAAAAAATCTTAGTAAAAAAAAATTCGATTTATAATGTGATAATAACTGTAGCTAATTGTAATATATCTATATACGTAACGTGACTTGTTTTGTGAATAAAAATTAATTACAGTTAAATATTATAATTAATACGTTAACCGTTATAAATAAGCCTTTTTGTGCAACTCAAGAAGCAAAAAATACATCATATGTACATAAGAGAGCATAATATTTTGGCTAATCTAAGAGTCTAAGAGTTAGTTACCCGGAGTCGTGATCTGTCTAAACACGCGCTGATTATGGCACCAAGCCAGAGGCGTAAAAGGTCCAAGAATGTATCCTTTAGATGTCATAGTATCAAGAAAATTATGTAGGTAGGTATACCACCTCCTGCAGTGGATAATCATGAAGGTAGAGTAGGTGTGAAGGCAGTTGTCCTGGCTGTGGAATATAAGGGATTGGACAGGAATGGGGAGTTGTGAACTTGTTCCCAGTAGCGCAGGACAGAGATGTTTTCACTGCAGTGATCGCCAACGTTGGAGGGATCTGACACGGCACCGGAGGAAGAATCATTAAGTTAATTGTGGAACTCAAACCCAAAATCCTCACTATTCAACAGTGCTTTTATTAATAGAAATACACTTAGTATTCGAAAATATTGTGTGACATCGCCATGGATCTTGTCATATAGAGTGTAAACTCTCGTGGAAACATTATTGAAAATGTAATTTCATGGGTTATTGGTTAATAGGTCGAAGACTTTTTTTGTATGCATCAAGTCGTTTGAACCCAATTGCTATATACAATTTGTTATTAGCTATTATATTGATTATCATGACATGTGATAGGTAGTTAATTTATGGCCATTTTATTGTCATGTGAATTCTACACCAGAAAAAATACTCGAACCCTTGACCTTCGGTGTGGCAGTCTTAGCTTTTAGCATTCTGCCACGAAGGTCGTCATTCGACTTTGATAATTCGATCGACCAGAGGATTTGGGAAGTTGAAGATATTGTTATATGGGGATGACAGGAGGAAGGTTCGAGAATGAAATGTGAGCAGAAGTATCGCAAGAACAGCATCGGATACTATAATAATAATAATAAAAATAATGCCCATTGCCCGTAGGTACGAGCATAAGGAACACAAGAATATCTAGGTTTGTCCTCTGTGCCACCTGATGTGGTTAAATAGTCTTATCCTGGAATGACAGACTTTGTCATACTCCGGACAGGGATATTCTGCCCCTACGGCTGGACCCCGTCCTCTCTGTCTCTCCAGCCCCTGGCACATAGCGACGACTCTTCTCTACTCCGCCCTATCGGTTGCCAACTCGGATACAGAGTTTATCTCAAGGGAGCAGACATCAAGAACGACCTTAAAAAATATGAAATGACACCTGGCAATCCACCTTTCAAGAAGGAATTTGACGCAGAGAGTAACAGGGCAAAAGGCCGAAATCATGAAGAAGAAAATATGTGTGTTTTGATTCTTAACTATTTAAAGTAGCAATGTTCGAATTTCAAAACGTTATAATATTATACAAATACATGTATTTTTTTATTATTATTTGTATTTAAAGTAAAATAAAATTAAAAACCCTGTACTTTGTTTTTCACCACTATGCGGTTATTTTAATTGCCGACTAGTTTCGCTTGTACCCAAGCTTCCTCAGGGCTTCGTAATAACAGAACAACAACACAGATTAACATGTATATATATAGTAGATAGAAAGAGAGGGAGGGGGGAGAATATAATTTTTTTCGATATACCTGTCCCTTTTTTCTCCCCCCTCCCTCTCTTTCTATCTACTATGTATATACATGTAAATCTGTGTTGTTCTGTTATTACGAAGCCCTGAGGAAGCTTGGGTACAAGCGAAACTTGTCGGCAATTAAAATTACCGCATAGTGGTGAAAAACAATGTACGAGTACAGTGTTTTAATTTTATTTTACTTTAAATACAAACAATTCAAAAATTAAAATGTATAACCACAAAGTGAATGCTTAATACGAAAATTTAAATACATATCAATTAACTTTTGAAGGATTAGAATTGAAGATATTCTTTCAATTAAACTTATCCTTACTATAAGGCTCACTTTGACGCATAGAGTAATAGGGCAAAAGGCCGAAACCATGAAGAAGAAGATATGAAACGTGTGTTTTATAATACAAATATATATCAATTAACTTTTGAAGGATCAGAATTGAAGATATTCTTCCAATTACGCTAATCCTAGCTATAAGGCTCTCTGTTACGCCACTCCACTCGGTCTGTTCGATACAAACTCATTATAAGCCAACGTATTTCTAAATCAATAAAAAAGCTATGCAGGTTTTTTCAATACTTTGTACACCGATATATTGTGAACTGAGATTGCTCTCACACCGAAGGCTAACAATTTTTTGCCGGTTGCGAGCGTATTGTACGTTTCTCCGCCGCGTCAAGGCAGGCTCGTTCGAAACTGGAGGACCCTATACCACGAACATAAACTTAATTGTCATATCGATCGCTTCATCGTGAGCTTTGGGTGACTGCACTCTTATTCGATTGCGAATCGCGATTTAAGGGTACCTCAGTTGGAGTCGCCTCGAGGGAAGTTGGGTAATGATACAAAAAAAAACTTTGTTATTATATAAACTAACAATAAATGTCTTTTCACATCTTCTTTCATATAACAAATAGATTTAATTATGTATTTAACATTCATACATATTAATGATATTAGCTATAATCGAATGTTTAGAAGCATCATTTAGATAAAACAAACAAACCATCACGCCGTTTCCCCGCAGGGGTAGGCCGAGAAAATGGACCGCCACACCACTCTATCCTGGTAAACCTCTCAAGCCTCTCCGTCGATTCCTGCGACTTCTAACATGACCAACCTTTAAAATTTGATTAATTTGGTCGTGCCATGTTTTCCTCGGTCTGCCTCGACTCCGTACTCCATTTACATCATTAACGTATACTTTCTTAAACATTCTTTCTCCATCCATGCGTTCCATATGTGGTTCGGACAACATCGCAGCGATCCTTGTATAATATCTTATTCCGCTCTACATTCCTTTATTTTATCAGCATTTGAGATTATGTCGTATATCGTTCTACCACACATACGTCTTAGGGACCTCATCTCTACCGCATTTATTCTGCTTTCATTCTTCTTCTACCAGTTCAATGCTTCGCTTCCATACATTAGGGATGGGATCATCATTATCAATTATCAAGAATTTCTGTTTTAGAAATGACAAATGTGAGAATATTTACATAAATTATTTTTCAACATACTACAGTACATTCCCGATTTTCCAGAATGGAAGGTGCAAAAAATCCCGTATAATCGATTTCCAGATTAATCCGAAAACAGTTTTTTATTATTTTTATTAATGATGTCCCGTATAGTTTGATCACGAAACTTATATTGATTTAATACATATTTTACGGTTGCACAATTTTCAAATATTTGAATTATTTTGAGTTTTTGTTCAATTGAGAGTACGACTCGTTTGCGTTTATCCAATATACCATAGACACTTTTTCACAATTAAATAAAATTACGACTTTAGAGCCACAAACGTATGTTGGCGGTGGCGCCACTGTGAACTAAAACGGCCATTGATAAGGGGATCCTCGACTTCGAAGCTACGCAAGATACAATTAACATGTTAAATAATAATTAAACAACAATACTACAATTCGACTTGTATGAGTTATTTCTTAAAATAAACAGACTTACGTGAGATTTCTTGCTTGTAGTAGATTCGTTTAATAGTAAAAATAAATTAATTGTATCTCAATAGAGACGAAGATGTAAATTGTTTTCTGGGAACAGAATGTGGTGGCCAAGGCGCTTACAGGACTTATGACGTGTGATTGGCTGGGTTGAGCGATCGCTTTATGTTGAACAACATTCCCCATTCCTCCCTTCTTATGACCACCACATCTGACAATTTTTTGGAACTTGTATATATGCCAGAATCCCGCGCTTATCTTTACATATGTTAGTTCACTCTACACTAGCGTCATCTATTAAGATTGATAGATGACGCTTGTGTAGAGTGAACTAAAATATGTAAAGAAAAACGCGGGATTCTGGCATATATACAAGTTCCAAAAAATTGTCAGATGTGGTGGTGATAAGACGGGAGGAATGGGGAATGTTGTTAAACATAAAGCGATCGCTCAACCTAGCCAATCACAGGTCATAAGTCCTGTAAGCGCCTCGGCCACCACATTCTGTTCCCAGAAAACAATTTACATCTTCGTCTCTATTGAGATACAATTAATCCTTATAAAAAATAATTTATCCGCAATGGGTAAAATCCAGTATTTGTCTACAAGAATTTGTATACATTCAAAATGTTGAGTAAAAATAAAGGTATATTTTTAATTTATTTGCCATTTTTCAAAAGGAATAAAAAAATGTTTCCTGATTCGTGTGCCCTTTATACTAAATTGTACGTCACCGTAAAAGGGATAGGTATTAATTTGAAAATAATATTTTAAACGCATATCCATTAGCTCTAATTTCCGTGACTGATATTTGACATGTTAATGCTACCAGCCCATGGTATAAATGAGAAAATACAGGTTATATAAGTTTATTTTATGGAACAAAGTCGTTTGACAAGTACCTAAGAGTAAAAAGAATATATTGTCCTTTTTGAATGTGAAATATATTTTTGAAAATATGTATGTTTACTCCCGGATGGAAAACCACATAAAATATTGGATCGTAGCATTTGCAGTTTTGAATTTAGGAGTCTTTTATGAGAAATGAACTAAGTAGAATGTGATGCAAATGAGCTGAGAGTCATGGTTCGAGGATAATCAATATGATAGAAACTGTTCGGGCACCGTTTACATTACATCATTATATTTATAAAAAAAACAGAGAAAGTGGATGAACTGAAATCGATTTGAATTGATTAATCAATACTCTTAATCAACAAAATAACAATGAAATTAGGTTGATTAGTTTATAGTCTATATCTTATATAATGTAGTGCACAGGCAACTAAATGTAATTAAGATTAGTTGATTCTATTTATTGTTTCTTGAACAATGATGTAAAATACCATATTAAATATTTTATACAAACGAATACCTGTGTTTTCTAGCCATTTTATGGATATGACATGTCTGGCTTTCTTAAGGCTTTTAACAACGAAATAACTTATTTAAAGCGTTATATTCAAAGAATATTATTAATTAAAATTTCTTTAAAACACAAATTCGAATTGCTTAAAACATATTTCTTTCGTTTTATTCTAACCGAACATGGAAAAACTAAATATATAGTGTTTTTTTAAGAGGTTTGGTTTTTAAACTGGCAACATTGTTTCTACAGAATGTAAATTTGACAGTTGACAGTTGACTTGTAGTCAGTACGTTTTGCCATTTCACCATTAATAGAATGACATTTGCAAATTGTGCAGATTTATTGTGAAAATCATGGTTCGGTTCGCCAAACTTATCATGCACTACGTCCATTTTACAGTCGCCATAATCGTCCATCCGAGCAGGTTATTCGGAAGACCATGGATCGTTTTCGCACCACGTATACTCTAGTGGATAATACGCATCCACAAAGACGACAATTGTCGAAAATTGGCTTTCACGATTGCGCTTCATTCGAGCTAGCCGTGGCGCTCATATGCCCGAAATCATATTTAAACAATAATGGCATTAAATTATCTATTAAATAAAGCCAATATCATAGACATTAAAATTATTTTAATGCGTTTTTTTTTTCATTTTGAATATGTATTGTATACCTCTAAAAAAACAACCTATATATTATAATTAAAACGAATGAAAACAAATGTTAAATGTTTTATTATATTGGATTGGAATAACATGTTTCACCTTGCTTAGGCATTATCATTATCATTTAATACTGCCTTGGCAAGGTGAAACATGTCATTCCCATAAAATATAATCAAAATTCTAGAAAAAGAGACGTTTTCATTCGTGTTAATTAGCAGATTTATGTGTGTATTGAAATTCAACAAAATGGATCAGGTGAGTAAACGAAAGTAAGCGGAATTTATTAAGATGCAAAAATAGGACAGAGCGTTTAATCTCGACGAGGTTGCGTAACCATGACGACCGGTGGCAACAAGGCACCTCGGCTGATAAAAGGAAGACCACATCTCGCCGCAGGTACGTCCAATCTGTGTCAAAATACCATTGCAGGTACGAAGCCGATCCCAGCACACAGTTTAATGTCCAATACGGCAATACGTAGTTTACAGTTACCTGAACAGAGCGAAGCTGGCAGCGAACAGACTTACTGGTAAGTAACTCAGTTTTTATTAATACGAAAGAAAACATACTTTTTATAGAAGTTTTATTATATTTTATGGGAATGACATGTTTCACGTACCTTGGCACCTTCAAACTTACTTATTTATACGGAAAGTTTAATTATATTGTTCGAGTTTTACATCATTGTTTTATCTTTAATATCTTAATGCATTATCAAATGTTTCGCCTTACTAAGACATTATCAAATATTTGATAATGACATAAAGGTGTAACATGTCATTCCCATAAACTATAATAAAATTTCGAGTAACGTAATCAAATGATTTAACTGAAATCTCTCTATGGAAGTTCTATTTTTTTATATAATATTTTTATTTTTTTAAATAATAATTAAATAAAACGATGTTTTTTAACTACTTCCACTTTTGTCTTTATTTCGACAGCGAGCCTAGCAAAACCGGTCGCTGTCGAAATAAAGACAAAAGTAGATTTACTTATTAATAATGAACTTCCATCAAGAAATTTTAGTAAAATCATTGTGTTTTCTTTCGAATTAATTATTTCATATTGAGTTTTACATCATTGTTCATGAAACAATAAATATTTGTTTAACTATTGATTCTCATCAAATGTGACAGGTAGCTAGTCTATCGCCATTTTTATCGTCACTTAAATTCTTCCAAACCAATGACAGGGTATTTTTTTCACACTCATGGACGGAAATCGAATCCAGGACCTTCGGTGTGGCAGTCACTCTATTGCCACTCTGTAAAAAATTTACGCCATTTTAAATATGTACGTGTTAATCGAGTTACAGATATATTACTCGTTTCTAGATGTATGTACGTTCTAATCGCATTTTACATATGCGTTGATGAGAGTTCGTCACAATGTAAAAAACTCTCCGATCTTAAATAAGTTTGGTTTAAAAAATGTCGCTGGATTTGGATTTGTTAATTAATTAGGGTTGCCCAATATCGGATTTGAAATGGTTCCCAAATCTTATACAGGTAATTAACCTCACGCCCACTGTTGGGTGTTGATATCTCGCCGAGGTCTGAGCAGGCGGCCTTGCCTAGCCCGAAGTTGGAAATGTTCCATGAAGGGCTTGGCCAGAAACTGACAATGCATAAAATTGAGAAATTAAACGGATTGAGAAAATTTTAGGAAATCAAATCAAATCAAATCAAATCAGTTTATTTCATCACCAAACATTACAAAATTTATTTTTAAGGCATCTATTGAGAACAGGTAAAATAATATATTATGTATAGTATACTACCAGAAACGCATAAGAGATGGTTCAACATTAGAAAGACAGGATACTCTCCAGAATTAAGAGTATTTGCCTTCTGAACGTACTTTCACTAACATGAAAGACGTCATCTCCGAGGAGACCGCGTTCAGCAGACTAATTGCTCTTCCCACCGGTGTCACCAGAGGCAGATTGGTTCTGGCGGCCGGTAGGTAAAACAATCTGTGCTGTCGCTGTCGGAGATATCTATCGGGGACAAAAAGCCGAACACCCTCCAGTACGGCCGAGTTCTCGAAGTATCCCCTAATTAATCTAAAGAAATGGGTAATTAGATGTCCATCTCTTCGAAGTTGTAGAGAATTGGTTCCGAGCATTCCCAAAAGAAATGCCGTGGGATAGAGCCACGGATAGGTACCATACTCCCTCATGTAGAGATACCTCAGAATTTTTTTCTGAACCCTCTCCAGCATAACGGAATATCTCGATATCACAGAACTACTTTCGAGTCTGCTCCGAACCAATGCGTTGTATAGGACTCTGAGCGTGTATCGATGAGTAAATAAATGTTCTGCAAAAACAACAACAAAAAACAATAGATATGTATTTAACCATATTATCTTTTGAAACCAGTGTCTATGACTTCATTTATCAAGTTCAAAAGATGTTAGAAAATAGGTAATTTTTTTTTTTTTTTTTATGTACACAACAGGTCGTTAAGACCCAATTACTGTATAATTTTTTTATTTTTTTAGCTATTATATTGATTCTCGTGACATGTGATAGGTAGCCAATCTATCGCCATTTTATTGTCACGTGAATTCTACACCAGACCAAAGACAGTGTGACAATCACACTGCCATCGCCGGGAATCGAACCCGGGACCTTCGGTATGGAAGTCAGAGTTCTTTTGAAACACTAAATATTTGAAGGCGTCCTAAAATAAGCAAAACCTGGTTTTATATTCATAATTTAAATGAAAATCGCACAAAAACACGTACATTGTACACTAATGACTTTTTTAACAGTATACAAAACGAGACATAATAATAAAATATATAATATACCCCAAATAAGTTAACAATAATGGTTTTGTTTGCGGTATTTGATCAATGCATTATTGAAGATTTATTAAGCAGCTCGTCGCGGCGGAGCCCTAAGGCTTCGCGAAGCACACTTTGAGAACTGCTTCCCCTTAATAAATATATTCAGAAGATAATCCATTGTTTTGGCGGAAACACTTTGATAATTCAAAATTTTTAACTGTTTAAATAAATAAAAACTTTGTTGTAAATATTACAATTGATTATATTTTGTCGCGACAGCTGTTTCGCTAACCGATGTTAGCATTGTACATAAACTAAATCTTTCTGATGATGAATCTAATAATTTTGTGTATAAAGTAAGTCTTTATGAGATGTTTTTAGTTGATTGTAAGACCTGATGATGCTAACATCGGTTGGCGAAACAGCTGTCGCGCAAAATATAATAATTTTATTAAGAAGAGTATATAAGTGCTTCTGTGCAGCAATTTAAAACAAAAAGAAGTTACTTATGTACCTAGTTGTAGAAAAAGTAAAGATTTAATTATGTATGTGGAAACATAACTGCATATTTTTAATGCAATAGGTAATAGTATTCTCTTGGGAAATAGATTATTGCTTACAAAATGTAAGTCGTACATAGCTATCATTGTTCAGTAAAATTCTGCAAAACGTTGTTTTATTAAGAGAAACGACATTGACAGTAATACTTTTTAGACAGTTAGTAGCTGTGACAGGTCACTATTGGCACAGTTTGCGGTGGTCGAGAGAATTGTCAATAAAATTTGACATTGGACGACCATAAACGAACGCTCATTCCGCCAAAGAAAATAATATTAAGTCCTTTCCCACAAAAATAAGAATTAACATAAAAATGATAAGACAGAAAACAAATCACTTTATGCTTGATACAAATATATAAAAACATATTGGTCTTCTTGGGTGTCAATGGCAACTCGGTCAAATATCGCCACAATGTATTGGTTAATCTTTTCAAATAAAATAAGAACATGTTTTATTTCACAATGGGATCTGAAATAATTATATTCGTGTTATGTTTTCCCCGAGGAATAAAAAAAAATGTATCTCTATTAGTTATAAAAGATTAATCTTATGTTTCTATGGTATATGATCACGATTGAAAGAATTATAATATTAGATAATTGTTTTGGCGGAAACACTTTCAATGTGCAAAGGCTTCCATGTCACTCGTCTCGTGCAGACTGAATCCAGGTTATTCCAACGTGTCTGTTCAGATCATCCTTCCACTGTAGTTGCGGTCGCCCTGCACTTCTCTTTGCCATCCATGGTCTCCAAGTCAGCAGTCTTCTTGTCCATTTTTCATCTGAGCTTCTGGGTACGTGACCAGCCCATTGCCATTTTAGAGTCGCCACCCGGTGGATGAAGTCAGTGACCTTTGTTTTTTCTCTCACCGTATCGTTTCTGACTTTTTCTCTTAGGTTTATTCCTAACATGGCTTTTTCCATAGCTCTTTGGGTCACTCGTAGTTTCTCGGCACTTTGTTTGGACAATGTTACAGTTTCAAGACCATAATAACCAACTGGCAGAACACAGGCTTCATATACTTTTTGTTTCAGGTTGATCGGTATTTTCCAGTTTTTAAGGATGTAACCCATGTTTCTGAAAGCTGCCCAGCTTAGACCAATTCTTCTCTTGAGCTCTGCGATTTGGTTATCTCGGCCCAATCGAATATTGTTCCCAGGTATATAATATTCTTAGACATTCTCGATTTCGTTGCGTTAACTCTATGTAAATCCATTGTAATTTGGAATAAAATTAATAACATTGTAATCCACTTTTATAATAAAAGTGGATTGAACAATGTTATTAATTATATTCTAAAAATATTCGTGTATGGGTCATCATTCGCCAATAAAATCCGAGATTCGGTTTCTCGTTCGGTATGCTTAATTCTTTCGAGGAAAACTGAATATTGATTCACGAACAAACCAGTTTCGATAACTATTATATTTGCGTTTGGTTTCGGGTGTGAATGGAGGATGCAACACTTCTCCGGTCCACCGGACGCCGGGGTTCTTGACTTCAGCCATGTCATGAGTGCCAATATAAAATCATTAAATTTTATATCCTTGTCGTTAGATCGAGATAATTGAAAACAAGTTGCCTCTATCGGAATCCTTGTCAACTGGTTTCTGTTGGTTTGATTTGCTGACTATCAAAGCCACCCCCAACTCTCATTACATAAAACATTTTTCAAAGTTATGAACTATGATACATATTTTATATTTTTAAATGTGTTGTTCAACCGTATTTTAAATTAAGTGTGGTTTATGCAGGTATAATTTTTTTATTTTATTTAGCTGTAGTTCTGTCATTACTCTTGCATACACAGTATATACCTGGTTTTAAAATAATATCGACGACCTTCGTGGCCGAGTGGTCAGTGCTTAGACTGCCACCCCGAAAGTCCCGGGTTTGATTACCGGCAATGGCAGTGTGGTTGTCAAACTATCTTTGGTCTGGTGTAGAATTCACGTGACAATAAAATGACGATTAATTAACTACCTATCACATGTCACGGGAAGCAATATGATAGCTATACCCTTTACTTTATAGCTCGCGCTGTAATGATGTAAAGAGCGATTCCATAAAATAATAATAATAACTAACTAACTAACCATCACGCCGTCTCCCCGGAGGGGTAGGCAGAAAGAATGGAACCCCACACTGTTCTGTCCTGACATACTTCTCTCGCTTCCTCTACATTCATACATCTTGTCATGCACGCACGTCGATTTCTCCGACTCCTCACGTGTCCGACATTCAATATTTGATTGATTTGATCGTGCCACGTTTTATAATAATAATAATAATAATAATTATAATATAAAATATTGCTACCAATCGTGAAAATCTATGCAATTATTTGATTTTAAATAATAGAACAAAAAAATATATTTTAGAACACATGTGCAAATCAGTATGTACTTTGTGTTTTGGATTCACATTTGAATAAATGTATAATATTTCACAACAATTTGTGTACTTTTCACAAATATATTTCTGATGTTACTCATCCTTCTTCAGTATAAAATAAGTTTAAAAAATAGATAATAATTCAAAATAATTATTTGATAATTTTTAAAAATTGTAGAGTAAAGGAAACATTTGATACGTCCCTTTATGTTGAATTTATTTATAATATAATAGTTGCTTTTCACCAGCGCTTTCATATAATATATTGTACTATATACCGATATTTTTAATTTAATTTTTGGAAATACCTATTTTTAATATATTAAATCGTTTTATAAGAAAGGAATGTACAGCGGAAGAAGGTATTAACAAAATTATGAAAGGATCGCTGTGCTGGTTCGGACATATGGAGCGCATGGATGGAGAAAGAATGGTTAAGAAAGTATACATTAATGATGCAAATGGAGTACGGAGTCGAGGCAGACCGAGGAAAACATGGCATGACCAAATTAATCAAATTTTAAAGGTTGGTCACGTTAGAAGTCGGAAGAATCGACGTGCGTGTATGACTCGCTGTATGAATGTGGAGGAAGCTAGAGAGGTGTGCCAGGATAGAGTAGTGTGGCGGTCCATTCTCTCTGCCTACCCCTACGGGGAAACGGCGCGATGGTTTGTTGTGGTTGTTTTTGTTAAATCGTTCTCGACGTCAAAGGAATAGAAGGTTTGTTACCCATCTTGCGTTACTAACATGCCTCTGGTATTGCCAAAAGTGAGAGCATAAGTGGAGAACACGACCACATCAGAGATTTCCATATTAGATATTATTGAAAGTTAAGTGAGTACTACTTTGTCTTCGTAACGTGGGATCATAACTCCTGCATTACTTGGGTAGTGTTTTATCTAGTATATAAATAAATAAAAATCAAATTGATTTCTTAAAGCATGAAATTCTAATTTATATTATGGTATCACCACTGAGTAAGAAACCCGATTCCTTGAATCAATATCACATCTGTTAAGGAATAAAAATGTTAGATTCATCGTTGAAAAATGCACGTAACAACTCAATAACTTACTCAAGAATAAATTAAAAATAATTATTTCGCAAAAGTTGTTCTTAGAAACAGAGCTGAGGCTCATAACGAGGAAAATCTTAATCATAATTTTACAAATTGATAGGTAGATTTACGACGACATCAGTATTAAATTTGCGATGATTTAAGATGCATGGTGTACGTATAAATATTTCACAATTTAACGATAAAATCATTTTTAATGCTCTTGTATTCAAGGTATACATCCGCGAACCATCTCGTTTTATATGCGTTTTATGATAATAAATTTGTGCATTTTTATTATTTCATACATAAACTTTTTCTAAAGTTCCCACCAAAGAATAAAACAATTTATGAATAAGATATTGTGATTCTAAAGTGACAAGTCAAAATCACGTTTTCTTCTAGTGACACTTCAGAAAAAAAAATAGGATGTTAATCATTTTATTTTTTCAAATACGTATTTTAATACGGCTATTTGCATCAATACGAGTGATGTGAAATATATAATCGAAATAAAATAAAAATTAACATATCATATTAGTATTTCTAAAATGACACAAGTTTGACTTGTCTATCATGATATCATATGATATCATAGTCTGATATCATATTCAAACAAATAAACTCCAGTCTGCATTCAATGCAGCAGCAAGACAGATAAGGGGTGTGCCAAAGAGTTGTCACATAACACAGCATCTTAAGGAGCTCCACTGGCTGAAATGTCCAGAAAAGATACAATAAAAGCTCTGCTGGACGGTCTATAAAGCGTTGCATGGAATGGCACCAACTTATATATCTGACCTCTGCATCAACGAGAACCTGAATGCTAGACAGTCTACATTACGATCAGCTAAGTCTTCTGCGATCGGTAGATTGACTGTGCCAAAACGCTGTCCATGAACAAACTTCGCGGTAGACAGAGCCTTCGCGGTAGCCGGGCCTTCAGCCTGGAACAATCTTCCAGCAGACCTTAAGTGCATTGAGAATCAATCAGAGATTAGATCGAGACTCAAAACGCACTTTTTCAAATTATCATTTCCTAACAGAAAGGGCTGATTGATTACGTCAGGTGCAGCCCTCATACTAAATATGTTCATTATTATTGTTATCATTATTTTTTTTTTTTTATCTAGTCTATAAAACGGAGCATCTTCTACAGCGCCCTTGAGATGAGTAATTCATAAAAATGCCGCTCTATAAATTATCCAATTTATTATTATATTATATTATGTATGCATGGAATTCATGAATACTGTGTCATTTTTATTTATTATTGTTACATAATAAATATAACAATATTAATATTTCGCCATCTTGGTTAATACATTTGTCCAAAGGTACAAATCTAATTATCTGCTTTAAATAACGTATTTTTGTTTGAATATTTAACAATGCTTTTTCAAAGTTACTAGGTTATTCAATTTATTGCACTTTCAGTTTTTTTTTATACACCATGCATAGAACATTTGTTTACACATTATATAGGTATTTCAATCGATTATATAGATGGAAAATATTGAGAAATATCATTGTAAACAACTTACTTTTCGTTAGCATCCTTACCTTTGAAATGTAGAAAAATTGTCATTGGAGAGGCAGTGCATTGAAGAATTTAAATAAACAAATTATGACAATAAGTCCATTTCCGTCATCAAATCCAGTAAATAATACAGTCGTTCAGATGCGTAGACACGGTTGCATAAATAACCCATGAATCTTTTTGGTATGTTAGTGTCTTGTTGTTTCCTCTTCGACTAACATTACTGTCTCCAGCTTGTTTTTGCAAATACCCTGAATACAGTTACAATATCTCAAGATTTACATGTAAAAAAACGTATTTACTACTCTAAATCACATTTCCAACAGACGTATGAGAAATAGCCATTAGAGCTAAACCTCTGTAAGCCATTAGATCCAAATCCAAATCCACTACTCTTAACGTTAATCAAGAATAATTCTTAAGGGTTCCGATATATTTATTTACAATATTCATAAAAATACAATATGGAAAAGTACGAGAATGATACACAATAATATGCAATCAATTTTTTATATTATTTGGCGAATTTTTATGAATTAAAACATCAAAAGTGGAAAAAACAGTGTTTTAATTCATAAAACTCGTCATTATGGATTACCAGTGTTAACGCCTTAAGTTTATCTAAAATAAATATTATTTGGTTTGCAGTAGTGCAATCCAGATGTTCCTATGCAGTTTTATTTAATTATTATAAAACTTCTCAGTCCAATTAAAAATGGTATTATTAATTTGAAATAAATAAAGAATAATCAAAGCAAAATAATATTTAAACTACTTTATAATGTGGCTCTTTTACACTTGTGTTCTAAATACATAAAATACAAGTTACGCCTACGTTTTGTTACATGGAATCACGAATAATTTATTTTTACGATTTCACATGTCTTGAACTTGTTAATTATGTAATTTAATGTTTGCAGCTAATGCAATATTTTATATATATATATTTTTATATATTATTTTAATCAATACTCACCACAGGAGAAGAATTAAAAACACAAAAAATCCAGCTCGTGTTTAGATGTCGCACAACTTGTCGCAACACAGATAACACTATAGTTAGGAATGTTCGGGTGATACAGGGGGGTGGTACTTGCACAATCACAGCACGAAACAGTCGAGATAAGTGTGGCACCACTTGCTACCCCAGCAAGATCTGAACAGCTATAAGATTGCAAGACACCACAGTACGAAAATCAAATTAGCACAAACACACAAAAATAAAACAAAACAACAAGTACAAACAAATCCTTAACAATCCGCAATGTTTTTTTTTAGTTTTAAACTATTGGATCATTATTCGGCTCACTCAATTTGTTTACGATAAAGCAAAACTGTAAATAAGTGGCAAGAAACGGAGCGCACCTTACACGCGCGACGTTCAGAAAACGACTGTCGGCCGGTTCAAATATCGAACGGTGCCGACTGGTATCCGAGAAGGACGGATGTAGGCGGCAGAGCGAGAAGGGAAGACGCCCTCGGGGGCGGCCGGCGTGATAGACAGAGAAGGAAGTAGATCCACTTCGAAATACTAGCGCGGGGGTGAGAAAGCAAAATACATATCTCTTTAAAAAGGTCCAATTTCATTTTATACTCATTTTTTTGAGACAAATTAATAAAAAAGTTTTTTTATTCGTGCGTATTAAAACTTTTGATTTTGTTTGTTTGTGTGTGGATGGGGTTAAGGGAGAAAAGATGGGGCGACGACAGGGCGGGTTTCGCCAAATTTTGTTGATAATCATAATTGAAGGATGAAGTAGCAGCATCCATTTCGATTTTTGGATAAGTTTTGGGTTTCGGGTGGCTCGCGTTTGGAAGACAATATGGCACCTGATCAACTTAAAAACTAAATAAGACGAAGCTGCCTTTTGTTCGTGCCGCCTGTCTTCAGGCGGCTGAACAATATGTACGTTGGCACGCAACTGTGTTAACTCGTGTCAAGTATTTAAGGCAGACTTCGTTTCAAACAGATATCACTCGAGCATTATTAACGAGATTACGCAAGGTTCACTCAGGTCAACGTTTTCAGACCTTTTTTATTAGAGACCTGAACTCGTTTGTGCTCAAAGAGGGCAGTACTGACTATACAATAATCTTAGCATAGTATTTATTCTACTTTCATCCTTCTTTTGCCAGAGCCCCGAATCAGTCTGAAAAAATGCGTTGACATTAATCCTTCCCTCTTCAGTTCGAGGGAGTTATTCCCCAGCATTCCTAAAAGAAATGCCGTTGGATAGAGCCAAGGATATATCCCGTACTCTCTCATGTAGAGTGCTCTTAAGAATTGATATAGTGGTATATTCTCATATATAGACCTATGTGGTCTGTTCTCCAAAAGGTTGATCCTTCTGTAAGGTGGATTCCTGGAGAAAATAGGTCTTTTTGTTCCTGATAATTACCTGCGACAGCGCCGACATCAATTTGTGCTTTGCTCCGTCACGCAGAATCAAGTAGGAAGAGCCAGTAGGAATAGCAATTCGGACGTTGAATCTAATCGTCTCGGATTTAGACATTTTCAGTGTTAGTGAGGCATATTCATAAAAATATTACATATCCTGGAAAGAGTACTGCCCCTCTGACGTCGACATATTTGGATTCCTTTTGATATGTATGATTTTTTGGTTTCATGTTGTTTTATCTTTGTCTTATCTTTGTAACACCGTTTTGTGTCTAAATGAGTCGCCTAAATGTTTTTAGTTTGTTATGTCTCATTTGTGTATTATGTATAAATGAATAAATAAATAAATCAAGGAAGAAAAAGCTCGGGTGGTGGTCTAGACTCTAGACCACCACCAGGAAAAAAATCAATGGTATGAGAGTACAGTGTTATGTTCTCTAGACTCTTGAGAACATAACGCTGTACTCTAATACCATTGATATTTTTCCTTGGAGTTAGTTTTTAAAACTAAATAAATAAATGCAGTATTTCGTATTCCGTAACCTTTGTGGTCAAATAACCGTGTTCCTTGCGACACCTTGCAAATAACAAGAGCTTCATTGTTCTCACACCGCGCTGTGCGAATGTGAATGACAACGGAGGAATGAATCATGCCAAAATGTTTGTCCGTAATCTGTGAATTTAGTTCCTCCCATTGTTTCCATTAGCACACTGCAGGACGGTGGCCGGGTCGCCAGTTGCGTGATGCAACCGAAGAAAGCAACCGCCTAGAATATGTAACGACCAGCTGCGGAGTGGTTCACACACTCGAGCGGTAGGTGTTATTGCGAAACCATTAAATGAGGCATTAAAAATTAATTAAGTTAACAAATTGCACTGCCGTTAGACATTGGCGTGCATTACTTAGATTGTTTTTTACAAACAACAGCAAACCATCACACCGCAGGGGTAGGCAGAGAGAATGGACCGCCACACTACTTTATCCTGACACAGGGAGAGTAGCGTGGCTTAAATGTGGTCTGGGTCCCCCTTGGCTGCAAATGTATATACATTGTTATTATTTTTTTAACGTAAGTCCCGCATGGACGAGGGACGGGCCTGGGGAGTGCACAAGTGAAGCTGACAAAAGGCGCCGCTGCGCTTATAACAGCTTCGGATAAGCGGAGGGAACCCTCTATGGCTCGGCTATATTATTTATCCTGACACACTTTTCTAGATTCCTTCATATTTGTTCAACGAGCAAGAAGGAATTATGAACACAATTATGATAGAATTTCATATTTTTGTTCATAATTCCTTCTTCTGCTCTACATTCCTTTCTTAGATCAATTTTTTTTTTTTTTTAAATGCATTATATTTTAAGTGATCGAAAAAATCTGGGGGCAAGGAAAGTGCTTCCACGTGTGGTGTTATTATTTTTCTTTCTGTACAATCCTGGACAAAGGCCTCCATTGTCTTACCCCCGATCTTGCATTGTGCAGAATGCATCCAGGTTATGCCAGTGTGCCGGTTCAGGTTCTCCTTCTACCATAATTAGTCGTCCAGCAATTCTCTTTGCGGTGCATGGTCTCCATGACTCTTCTAGTCTATTTTTCGTCCGAGATTCTGGCCACGTGACCTGCCATTTGACATTTTAGAGTCGCTATAGTGGATGATGTCAGTGACCTTCGTTTTTTTCCTCACCGTATCGTTTTTGACCCTGCTTTGAAAAACATTTAGGCGACTCATTTGGACACAAAACGGTGTAACAAAGATAAAACAACGACATGAAACCAAAAAATCATACATATCAGAAGGAACCCAAATATGTCGATGAGGCAGTACTCTTTCCAGAATTTGTAATATATTTTTTATGAACACTGCCTCCCTGACACTGAAAATGTCCAAATCCGAGACGATTAGATTGAACGTCCTAATTGCTCTTCCTACTGGCATCACCAAAGGCAGGTTGGTTCTGCGTGACACAACAAAGAACAATTGATGTCGGCGCTGTCGCGGGTAATTATCAGGACCAAAAATACCTATTTGCTCCAGAACATAGGGGTTCCCAATAGAACCCCGAACCAGCTTGAAAAAATGCGTTGCCAATAGTTAGAAGTGGTTGTGTTTAAAACCGGTTGTAATAATTTATAAATCATATATATATAAGTGCATTTGAACAAGTTTTTTTTTACCAATAATTAAAATATAATTATTTCAAAAATAAAGCCACAGATTCAGACAAAGATTCAATATATCGTCAACCAAAAAACACTTACGTATCTTAATTAATTATTAATGTAACTATATACCGACTGCCAGGTATTGTAAATCCCTCAAATCGGAACATTTAATATCTTGAAGATTATTACACAGTCACATAATTTAAAAAAAAAAAAAAGTCGAAGAAAAAATATCAGAAACTCGTTAGAGTTCAAACTGATATCGTAATGATTCATCCTTCGTTCGAGAGGGTTCTACCGATTCAACGGCACGCCACTGGTGTCGAGTCAAGATGTTCATATTAATATTTGTTTTATGGCGTAAAACAGTAAAATCATGATTTGGGCTCGGTCTTTCACCCACATAAAACAAAAGCACTCAGGAATATCGAAACAGCACTTCAGTTTCGAAGATCCACTCGGAAACGTCATTTTCGTTAGGGCGTTAAATATACAACTGGATTGCTTCATAATATATTTTTAGCAGTATTATTATTTGATATTTAATAAACAATTTGGAATATGTTATGTTGTTGGTCTGGTGTAGAATTCACGTGACAGTAAAATGGCGATAGATTAGCTATCTATCACATGTCAAAATAATCACTAGCAAAAAATAATGTACACAGTAGTTGGGTTCAAATTACCTGGTGTATACAAATGTGGAAAGCAACAGAAAACTACCAAATGCCAAGTAGCATCCTAAGAACTAGCATTAAAACGTTGCACTTTGCTGCAAAACAATCCCTTGGATTTAAACAAGCGAAAAAAGTTGAATAAAATTAAATAAAAAAAGGTTTTATTTTGAGTAGGTTATTTAAATTATAAGAAACAAAAACGCGTATTTATTCATCATTTCATCATCATCAGCCGTCTGTCGTCCACTGCTGAATGTAGGCCTATCTCAAAGCTCGCCACCGCCCCCTATCCATTGCCGCTCCCATCCATCTATGCCCAGCAATCCTCTTCAGATCGTCGGTCCTGCGGGCAGGGGGACGTCCAACTCTGCGGAATCCTGTACGCGGTCTCCACTCCAGAAACCGTCTTCCCCATCGGTCGTCGGTTCTCCGACAGATATGGCCAGCCCATCGCCACTTCAGCCCAACCATCCTCAGAGCCACCTCAGTCACCTTGGTGTGTTGCCGAAAAATTCGTTTCTAAATCTGTCCCTCAAGGTTATTCATTTATTAAAAATATTTGTATGGTCCATTAATGGAAATAAAATAATAAAAATCTTTAATATATATGCTGCCACCTTCTCGATGTATCCGGTCAACATACACCAAGAAGATGGCAGCTAGCTGCCAAAATATTTTTCGATGTATTCGTATGGTCTATAGAAACTTGCCGAACGTTTTTACAAAGGATTAGCTTCACATCATAACCCCACAATAAGAGAACACTCAAATTACCCCCAGCCGCCACACGCGCCCAAAATCAATCCTCCTTCAGAGGAACACTTCGGGCCACATAAATCATACCCCAGTATAAACCAACAACCCACCAAATCTTTATTCCAACAATGTTCCCATGTAAGAGGAATAGCCATAAGAGCTGAACCAGTAAGCCAGAAGATTCAAGTCCAAATAGAAGTTGTTACACTTACCTAGACGATACCTTATTTGAGTTTTTGTTATGTCATTTCTACGTCATCAAAATGTTATGCTTGAATCCACAAAACTAAAAAAACATTTTTTATTAAATGATAAAGATTTTACAAATGATTGTAGGATGTTCGCGAACACGGTTTTCACGGTTATATTCGATAACAATGCCACTCACATTCATTGTGGTCTAGGATTTGATTTGAACTTAGCATTGTGTGTCCTATTTCTGTGACAAGTTCATTCCTTTGTGTCGCAAAGTTGTTTTCGCTTTGTGTACTTGTCCTCGTATTGTTGTAGCTTCGATAAATTCATTGTTATTAATCACGTAAGACTCTTGCCGGACGGACAAGAATATTAACGGAGAATGCTTTGAATATTCACTACTGCCTGAGTAATGGTGTAAAACTCAATTCCAAAAACATGTTTTTTTAAATTCACAATTCGGTGTGGACAAATTAAGAAATTATTAAAATGAAGAGAATTCTTCTAATAAATAAGTAAGCAAGAAACTACGATTTTTAATAATAACTAACTAACTAACCATCACGCCATCTCCCCGAAGGGGTAGGCAGAATGAATGGACTGCCACACTTTTCTTTCCTGAGATATTTCTCTCGCTTCCTCAACATTCATACATCGTGTCATGCACGCGCGTCGATTTCGCTGACTCCTCACATGGCCGACATTCAATATTTGATTTATTTGATCGTGCCACGTTTTCCTCTATTTCTGGTTCCATTTACATCACTAACATATAATTTTTTTACCATTCTTTCTTCGTTCATTCTTTCCATATGTCCAAACCATCTTAATAATCCTTTCATTATTTTGTTCATGACACCATCATTCGCACCGCATTCACTTCTTATATGTTTATTCGACACACTATCATACACAGAGTATCCACACATTCGTGTAAGAGATCTCATTTCTACTGCATTTATTCTACTTTCATCCTTCTTTTGCCAGTTCCATGCTTCGCTTCCATACATAAGGGTCGGTAGAAGAACACCATTGTGCACTGCCATTCTAGCTTTTTTGGATAGGTTTTTATATTTTTAATAATAATGAATACATATTTACTTTTTTTGAGTAATATTTGGAAAACATAGTACATATTTTCACAACACTTTTTTTATTTTTCACTAACATGTTTCGGGTCACAGATTTTCTTGCTCAACGTATTATAGAAATTTAAATTTCTACAATTTCTACATTGAGGAAGCTTGTCTTTGCTCCGAAACATGTTTGTGAAAAGTGCGAAATTACAAAGTTTAAAAAAAATTATTCGAAAGATATTAAAATATTATTTATTATTTATATTATATTGTATTAATGATAACAATTTTTACTCAATAAAATAACAACAGTACGTGTCCTTCTTAAATGTGTAATATAAAAAAATATACGTCATCACTCAGTGCTAACATTTTTACATCGAGGAGGAAACATTTTTGTGATGAGTGTTACAGATGTTATGAGTGAAATATTTTTCATAACGCAAAGTGATTTGTATTTAATAAAATGAAAACCTTCTTTTGCAAGGATAATCTTAATCTGAATCTCCGATAAAAAATGGTTAAATGTTATGTATGGTCTGTTATACAATATAGTTGTGAAATTTAGACACTGAAAATGAATGTAATGAACCAGTTGGAGGCGTTTGAGATGTGGATATACCGCAGAATGCCGATAGGGTCAGTAACGCAGACGTACTACAGAGAGCCAGAGTCAATAGAGAACTGTTGTCGAGTGTGAAGGTTAGAAAGGTCTCATATTTGGGTACATGTGCTAAGGGGACAAAAATACTACCTCCATCGGTTGATAATCATGGCCAAAATAGAGAGACGGTGGGGAATTGGTAGAAGGCAGTTGTCCAGGCTGCGAAACATAAGAGAATGAACATGAATGAGCAGAATTGAAAACATGTTTGTTGGGTGGACCTGACACGGCACCAGAAGAAGAAGATAGTGACCAGACGCAACCTTTAGTGGCGATCAAGAACCGGCCATAGAAACCCGGTCATACCACAAGGAAGATGGTTTGATAATATCAAAAGAGTGGCGGGAGTTTAATGGCATAAAGTGGCGAGGGATAGAGATTTATGAAAATTAGGAAAGGAGACTTATGCCAAATACTGTTTAACTAATGGCAGTTGATATAAGTTAATAATTCTTCTTATTATTATTTTTGTCCTGTTAAACCTCCGTGGTGCGTAGGGCCTTAAGGAACCTTCTCCACCCGACTATATCGCATGCCTGATGCCTTACATCGTCCCAAGTGATGCCTGATGCCTTAACCTCGTCCTGCAGGGCTCATCTCCAGGTGGCTCTAGGTCTGCCTCGCTTCCTCTTTCCCCCTAAAGGGGACCAGTCTAGTGCGCCCTGAGCGATGCAGGCTGGATTCCGTCTCAGAGTGTAACCGATCCACTGCCATTTGCGTCTAGCGACTTGTTCTCTAATTGGCTTGTCGCCTGCAATGGTCCAGAGAACGGCATTTGACACTGATATCATCAGGTGTTAACACCTGATGGTGTCAACATAGGTTAACGAAACAGCTGTCGCGTAAAATAAAATACAAATGTGATACATAAAACAAATTATCAGCTTATATTATTAAAGTATCATAGTGTTTCGGCCAAAACAATGGACTATGAAGTTTTTAATTCACAAATTTTGAATAAATGTCACCTGGAATCCCTTTTGCATTTATTGGAATGTTTTATTCCCTAGTTAACGTAAGTCCCATATGGACGGGTACGGGCCTAGGGATTGCATGAGTTGTTGCAAAGTTGGCGAAAGGGCGCGGCTGCGCCCTATAACAACTTAGGGTAAGCGGTAGGTAACCTTCTATGAATGTAGAGTACATTTGTGGACTGTAAATAATTTAGACAACTTATTAGGCGAGGCTTCATTTATTTCCGTTAGTGCTACATTCAATGGTATCCAATCTCTTGGGACTTACTCGACATTGAACTTTTTAAGAATACCCACTACGCTGTGGTCCTCCTCGAACCAGTGTGGGCGATACCTAATTGATTTCGATGGTTTTTGCGAATGTGTACACTTAATTATATTATTTTTTACAGGCATAGAAGTCGAGGTTTCCCACAAAATACGATTTATTACCCAGCCATGCTTAATGTGAATCTGTGATTGATTTTCCGTAAAATTGAATTCCAGTTATTTAAATAAATTTTATAGGTTAACTATTAATTTATTCAAAATTGTAGTTGTTCAAAGTTTCACTTTTAATTAACCATAAAATTAATAAATTTCAAATATGAATATAAACATATCACCATTAATAATTTGTTTGAAGTTTAAAAGTTCAGATTTTTAGAGTTCGGTGATATTTTTTTATTCAAAATTAAAACAACTGGTGCAATTAAATATTTAATATAAATAAACTAAAGACGGGCTTCGTGGCAGAGTTGCTACAGCTATGACTGCCTCCCCAAAGGTCCATGGTTAGATTTTATTCAAAAACAACATTCTCACACTGTTTTTGGTCTTGTAGATTTCACTTGACAATAAAATGGCGATAGACTAACTATCATGAGAATCATGAGAATCAATTTCTAGATAAATGTTTCATACGAAGGATAACGTCTGTTTATTTAGAAGTTTTATAATAATGTATGTTTATGTGAATGACATGTTTCGCCTTTCTAAGGCATTATAATGGATTTAAAAGGCGAAAAATATCATTCCCAAAAATATAATAAAACTTCTACAAAACAGACAAGTATTAATTATTTAATATGAAGTTTTACATCGTTGTTAAAAAAACAATGAATTAAAAATGTGAAAAGCATCCGGAAACTACCACATTTAAAAAACCCGATTGGTATCCTATGAACTAGGTGCAAACCAATCGCTAGGATTGAGACTTAAAAAAAAAACAATAAAATAATATTAATAAATTTGTAAATTTGTTTTTAAACCACTTTTTTCTTTAAAACAATCAACTGATTTCGCTCCCGCCGGAGCTTCGTCGAGGTGACAAAAGACAGTATCATATTTAATGTCACACTACAAATGAAGTGCTTTATACAAAAGTAAAAATATTATGTAATCTTTTTAGGTGTCATTATTATTTATTTTTATTTTATTCATTGACGAGCATTTGAAATGTGGCTCTATCGCCGAATGCTTAGAATTCCCTGGACAGACATGGTTACCAATACCGAAGTCCTGAGGCGAGCTAGAGTTGACAGGGAACTGTCATCAACTATCAAGGTTCGAAAGATCTCACATCTGGGTCGTATACTGCGTGGGGAAAAGTACCACTTTCTCCAACTGATATTGGAGGGGAAAATTGAGGGACGCCGAGGGCTCGGTAGGAGACAGATGTCCTGGCTGCAAAACGTGAGAGAGTGGACTGGCATCCGATGTGTGGAGGAGCTGTTCCGAGTGGCGTAGGACAGGGACATGTTCGCCGAGGTGATCGCCAACATTGGGGGGACCCGACAGGGCACTTGAAGAAGAAAAAGAAGAAGATTGATGAATAAACAGTAGGATTCTGTATTGTGATTTTAAGGCACCTTTGAGAAAGTCGTTGTATTATCACAGTCTCATTTTTTGTAACACGACGGCAGGTTTTTCCGATTTATAACACCTGAACATCGAAATGTCCGAACACATGTTATATAATTAATTCAATATATGCGAACCTCGGCAAGACAATAAACTTAACAACCACCCGCTGGGAACTTTTAGCACTTCAGCGGTTAACAAGTCACTTGTTCGACTGTTTGTTCGGGGTTTCGATTGACGAACAAAAAATCTAAAGGACCTGCCACAAAATTCATTAAATACATACATACGTACTTTTTTATTACAGCAAAGTTACTGAAATTTACTTTCAAAACAATCAATCAAGATTTAATTTCGTTTGATTTTATTTAAACCAATCAATGGTTTAAGATATTTATGCAATCTTAATTGGAAGCAGAAAAAATATTATATATAAATTATTTAAAACATATTGATGTATGGAAGCGAAGCATGGAACTGGCAAAATAATGATGAAAGTAGAATAAATGCAGTAGAAATAAGATCTCTTAAACGAATGTGCGAATACTCTGTTTATGATAGAGTGTCGAATGAAAATATAAGAAGGGAATGCTGGTGATGATGATGGTGTAATGAACAAAATAATGAAAGGATCATTAAGATGGTTTGAACATATGGAAAGAATGAATGAAGAAAGAATGGTAGAAAAATTATATGTTAACGATGTAAATGGAACCAGAAATAGAGGTAGGCCGAGGAAAACGTGGCACGATCAAATCAATCAAATATTGAATGTCGGTCACGTGAGGAGTCGTAGAAATCGACGTGCGTGCATAACAAGATGTATGAATGTAGAGGAAGCTAGAGAAGTATGTCAGGACAGAACAGTGTGGCGTTCCATTATTTCTGCCTACCCCTCCGGAGAGACGGCGTGATGGTTAGTTAGTTAGCAAAGTTACTGAACTTTACTTTCAAAGCAATCTATCAAGATTTTATTTCGTTTGATTTTTTTAAACCAATGGTTTTGGTTTTTTTTATGCAATCTCAATTGGAAGCAGAAAAAGTACATAAATAAACATTTAAAATATTTAAAACACGTTGATGTATTAACAAGTTTTTCAAAGAACATGCTGGTGATGATGATGGTGTCATGAAAAAAATAATGAAAGGATTATTACGATGGTTTGGACATATGTAAAGAATGAATGAAGAAAGAATGGTAAAAAAATTACATGTTAATGATGTAAATGGAACCAGAAATAGAGGTAGGCCGAGGAAAACGTGTCACCATCAAATAAATCAAATATTGAATGTCGGCCATGTGAGGAGTCAGATAAATCGTCGCGCGTGCATGACACGATATATGAATGTTGAGGAAGCGAGAGAAATATGTCAGGAAAGAAAAGTGTGGCAGTCCATTCTTTATGCCTATCCCTTCGGGGAGATGGCGTGATGGTTAGTTTGTTAGTTAGTTAGTTAACATGTTTTTTAATGAACCAGTTTATATAAACTTATTGAAAGCTAAGGCATGTTGAAAACGATAGTAATACACTTTAGCATGTGAAATTCCATAGTAATACACTAAGGAAATTGAAATAACGTTGTTTCCACAAAATATTTAAAAAAACACGAGATTTTTCGGAGGATACCTCCATCTTCAGGTGTAAGGTGTGTTTTGTAATGTCGTTTACACGAGCAACTAAAACAATTTACTTCAGATATCTAATGGATGAAGCCCAGCTCGAAAGAGCGTCGACGTCCATGGATCTAGGGGTGTTGTTCGATGCTCGCTTGTCGTTTAGTCTTCACATAACTTCACTATGTAATAGCTCCCTCAAAATGCTTGGTTTTGTCATTAGGAACGCCAAGATCTTACGTAATATTCAGGTGCTGAAGCTGCTGTATAACTCTCTGGTGAGAAGTCGGTTGGAGTTTAGTTCCATTATCTGGGCGCCGCATGAGGTTCGATATTCCCTGATGGTGGAGAGGGTGCAGAAAAAATTTCTGCGATACCTCTATCTTAGGGAGTATGGATATTACCCGTGGCTCTTTCCAACTGATTTCTTGCTAGGGATGCTAGGCTACCAGTCACTCGAGAGGAGACGAGACATTCACTTGGGTGTCCATTTCTTTCGACTGATAGGCGGTTGTATACACAACTCAGAAATCCTGAGTGATGTAGGTCTGTTCGTCCCTGATAATTATCTTCGACAAAGGGGCCATAGATTGTTTTATCTCCCACGATGCAGAACCAACCTGCCAATGGTTATGCCGGTAGGTAGAGCATTATCTTTGCTTAATCGTATCACCTCGGAGTTTGACATATTTTGTGATAGTTTGGCTCATCTGAGGGAAGTACTATCTTTATTATAATTGTATGGTATATTTATTTTATTAATTTGTCATGCATCTTATGTTTCTCGCTCTTTTTATTAATCTATTATGTATTACTTATTATTGTGTATCTTTAACTTGTATCTTTAGTGTATTGGAAAAAAATTCTGTAATGCTTTAGATATGTTTAAAATAAATAAATGAAATAAATAAATAAATAAATGAAATGTAAATGAGTAATAAAAAACTAAACAAAGAAAGACTTATATTAATAAACGCATTCAAAATTGGATACAATAATTTAAATTTTATAATTAACTTGGACTAATTGATGCAAGTACTAATAATTATTTTTTATCAGTAAGAACTTATAAATAATATTAAACAATATAATGATAATATAAAAATATTAAATTGTAATTTAGAAAAAACATACATTTGAAAAGGCATAACTTATACAGAAATTAATATATGATTAATTTGCATATGATTGGGAATGGGAGCTTGGGAGACTAAAAGTAGACAAAGTATTTAAGGAGAAAGGAGTAAAAGGAGGAATCAGATTATTAATTATGTTTTCATCCAATTTCACCGATTTGAGGATTTCTAAAGTTTCAAGTTTGTTTAATAAAAATTTAAGAATTTTGCCTACCGTAGAACGGGGATACTTTGCTCCTACGGGGGATACTTTGCTCCAAACTAAAAAAAAGTTTCTATTTCGTCCAGCCGGTAATCACCTCAGATTTGAGAGATTCTAAAAATATTATCAGGTAACACTAATCTTGCTCTACCAACTGCCGTGTGAATTGATTGTCTACGGTAAGCCATTTGGACAGTAGCAGTCAAATAAACCACAACCTCGTAGCAATCTCAACGGAATCATTGGAAAAATCGGTTTACATCTTGGACCCTAGTCGTTAGACCCTGGTGAGTGATATATAATTTGAAAGGATATTTTATAATATAGTAGTGGATATGATATTTTTTAGATTGCTGTTAAAGTTTCTGAGATATTTAAGATTTAAAAAAACGGGGATACTTTGCTCCAGTTTTGGGGATACTTTGCTCCAGGAGCAATGTTTCCCCAATATACAATTTATTATCAATTTTCGTATTTATTTTAGATTATCATGCCCAGAATACACGTAAAAAGAGCAGATTCCCGTAAATATAGAGCTTACACTCAAAATAGTTGGAAGAATGTCTCCTGGCTGTAAGATCCGGGGTCATGACTTAAAGGAAAGCCTGACTCACTGACTCGTTTAATGGAAATAGGGACACCGAACAGCTCAATCAATTTAAAGACGGGATTAAAAAAAGTGGTATTTATCTGACAGATATGCAACCGCTCTTGGAAAGACTTCCTCAAGTTTTTGACAAAGAGGCAATAAACAGTTCTTTCTTAGAGAGCCTGGATAGTAAAAGAGCTGAATGGACAAAAGGCATCTCCAACAAAGGACGTAAGAAACTTATGATAGTTCCAGGAAAAAGCGTGGTGGTACAGCTTGTTGCAGTGACAGCACTAGGAGATACTGCAGCGTCATCATTACAAATTTTGTCCGAAATAACCGGAGAGTTTGAGAATACAGTCGAAGAACTCCCCACAAGTTCCAGAAAATATTGCCGAGTAAGTAGTAGCGAGAGCGAGGCTAGTGGGCAAATTTCTTTAAGAGATTCTTCAGACGGACCCTTAAATGACTTGGAAAATGAGCCCCCAAAAGTCCAGAAAAACTCAAGATTCAAATTGCTACCATTAGTGAGAAAAGTGGGCAGATATATTGTTTTTAATTACGAAGGAGAGCTTTTCCCGGGTGTCATAACAAAATTAGGAAAAAAAGGTCCCGTTGTGTCTGCCATGCAAAGGTCAATTAAAAGCTGGAGGTGGCCAATGCCTGCAGATGAAATGGCTTACAAATGGGACGATGTATTAGGTTGTATATGCCCACCAAAAAAAATTGGAAGACGAGAATTTTTCTCCGTTCCTGAATTGGACCAATTATGGGGCACTTAGATAACGTTAACTAATATTATTACATTTTCTCGCTAAAGTGGGCTTTATACCTATTTCTTTATTGTATTTTTAATTCTACTGTGATTTTAATATTGTGTTTTTAATAATTGTTGATGAGATTTTGTATTAGGTACTCATATACGAGTATGATTTAAAATTATAACATTTTTGAAAATTTTCAAATAAAAAGCGTAATAAAAGCTCAGTTAAAATTTATATCAATAAAAATACTTAATTTAGCTTATATATATATAGATTAATAGCTAAAACTGTGTTTTTATTAAACTTTGTATATCTCTGGATGGAGAAAGGTTAGAAACGTAATATTAAACAATGCTCTGTGGCTGAAATAAATTCGAATCTAAGTTGAAGAAATCATGGAGCAAAGTTTCCCGCTCTCAATGCATACTTTGCTCCAAAAGAAAAGTTTTAAAAATGGTGACTTAACAGCTCATTTTTATTTTTCAAATCATCTCATCTAAAGGCAAAGAGTTCTTGTATTCACTTAAAAATTATAGCCAGATCCAAATACTCGTATTTGAAAAATGCAAACAATTTTCACAAATATGGAGCCAATTTTGGAGCAAAGATCCCCGTCTTACGGTATTTAGATTATGATTTATTTTCGGTTATTTCTCCTTTGTAATTGTTTTTCTGCTTTGAATAAAGTCGAGAGCAATGCCCACCGGGATCATGCCTTCTTCACACTGTATATACCGCATTATCCGACGCTGCCCACGCCAGAGAATTCGGCATAATATCTGGGCACATCTGAAGAAAGCTTCCCAAATATGGGTCCATAATGGAGAATATCTCGAATATTTTAATTCAAGAATTTTGCAGAAAACATTAGTGGCCTCCCACGGTATATTTTAATAAAGTGAATTATTGAACATTTCATAAAATGTGCTAGACTGATGCTACCCACGTGATTATAAATCAGTTTTTAGCGTTCGTTGTAACAATTTAATACGGTATGATTTTAATGCACGAAAGCAAGAATGGTAATATTATAAAAACAGTTTGACTACCAATATTGCGATCCATTAAACATATTTATATTGTTTTTTTTTAATGTATACAAATACTTTTACCCATTGCGGGTTAATCATTTTTAAGGATTATTTGTATCTCAATAGAGACAAAGATGTACATTTTTTTGGAAACATAATATGGTAGTCGAGGCGTTTACAGGACCTGTCATTGTCTAGCGGTGTGATAATTGCGTAAGCCTTTTACATTGCATTAATAAAGATTTTCTGCTTAATGCTTACAAATAATCTTAATAGATGGCGCTAGTGCAGATTGACCTAAAACATTTGAAGTTATTTAACATAGTAGCATATATACAAGTTCCAAAAAATTGTCAGACGTGGTGGTCGTTTGAAGGGCGGAATGGGGAATGTTGGTAACATAAAGTGATCGCTTAACCCAACCAATGACAGGTCATAAGTCCTGTAAACGCCTCGACTACCATATTCTGTTTCCAAAAAAAATTACATTTTTGTCTCTATTGAGATACAATTAATATTTATATTGTACAATTAGTATATCGAAATGTTTAACTGTACTGCTTTTGATATTTAAATAAATAAATGAAACCAATTTAAATATCTTTTGATTAATGGGTCAATATTTTCATTAAGGCACAAACTTTGTCCTTCATAAAGCTTCTTTTAATTTTTATTTGGAATATAATGATTTGCAATGATATATTTCTTATCTCAAATGTGTCAGGATAGAGTAGTATGGCGGTGTATTCTCTCTGCCTACCCTGCGGGGAAACGGCGTGATGGTTTGTAGTTGTAGTTGTTGCAATGATAGAGTACAGAATAAAAAGTTCACATATTCGTAGAAGTATAGGAGTAACAAGCATTAAAACAATATCAGAGGAAAGAAAATTAAGTTGATATGGGCACACAAGTTGATAACCGACAGATCACTTGGTGAACCAGGCCATTTCGATAGATCTTCCTCGACAAACATCCACAGGAAGATCAAAGAACTCCTGGATGCCACAATACATCAGTCTACACCAAAAACACGGCGAAGCTGAAAGTGGAAATAATAATAGAATAACGCACAACCTGAGAACGAGGAGAGCCGAACCCAATAGCCAACCTGGGCAGGAGTTGAGACAGTTAGGGAGAAGAAGAAGGCTTGATACATGATGAAAATCCAACTTTATATGATCATGGATACATAAACCAGTCACAGTCTCTTCTGTCACTTAAAGTGAGACACATAACCGCATCATCCCATCAATAAACTCTTTTTTTTGTATCTATGTGGTCAGTTCACCAGAAGGTTGCTCTTTCTGTGAGGTGGATTCCCAGCTATCCTTCCATCTTTAAGGAGGTCTTCCACTAGGACTAGTCCTGTGCGGCTTAAAATGTAGAGTAATAAAGGGGAGTCTGGTGGTGTCCATTCTTTAGACATAACCGTACCAGTCTCTCCTCCATTGTCTACTCCATTTTAAAATATCTTAAGCCTTACATATCTCTCTTATTCTTATGTTAAACATCTCTTAGTTTCATGCCTGCTATCATCCTCAGTGTCTTCGTCTCGAAAGTCCCCAAACATGTTTGGTCTTGACTTTGTCTGCCCTTGCTTCAATGCCATGTGTTAATATTGGTCATACGCATGCTTTATAAATTCTCATCTCTTTTTAAATGGCCATGACTTTATTTTTCTATATTGTGGATTTTAAAGCACCAGAAATTGCAATTGTCTTGCTGATTTGCTCACACTTGTTCTATTTCTTAACACAGATCAGCTTCTCCAACAAAATATATCCCTTGATAGTCTTCAATGTTGGTTTGCTGAAATTATGCAAACTATATAGGACCAGTGGCGGTACTCACATAGAAGCCCAGAAGCCCGGTTTGCGTAAGAAACTTTGAATCAAAACCTCTTCTGGCTTACTGAGGTTCAGTTCTTGTGGCTACTCCTCTTACGTCAGATGGGAACATTGTTAGAATGTGATTTGGTGGGTTTTTGGTTTATGCGGGGGCTCGATTTCTTAGATTTGGGAGGTTTGATTAAATTTTTTTTACGCAAGCCAGGCTTCTGGGCTTCTATGGGAGTACCGTCACTGTATAGGACTGATAACAATTCTCTTCCATGCAATTGTCCGTTCATTGCGCATTTACAATTCTGTCTCACTTGTGTCAATGAACATTTTTATTCCGTCTTGCCTGCATAAACAAAACAATTCTCATTAAAAAAGTACTCCTTGTAAGCATTCTAACCAATCACATTACCCCGAATATTCTAAAAATATAATTAGGCAATTGCCTTTGGAATACACATTTTTAATTACTCACAAAGCTAAGCAATTCGGCAGCAGGATAAAAATTCTAAATTTAAATTTCCTCATTAATTTGAAATGTTTGAGTTTGCACGATTTAATTTGCAGATTTGGACTAAAACAGTATATTCCCGTAATAAAGAGAAAGCTTGGCAAAGGCAAAGATGAAAACATTAATTAATTATTAATTCTTAATAATTTAACCATAAGCAACAAAAAGCTTTCATTTTGTGGATAAGCGCAAAGGATGCTTTTCCTTAGAACATTTTCTTTTATATGTTAGAATGAAACTTCGTTTATGTTGCGAGGGTATTATTTATAGAATATAAATACATTTCTCAAGTAAAATTTATGTACGTTTAGGTACTGTATACATTATCCATGTTTACCTCTGATCATAAAATTCCTAATACTGAATAGGGCAAAAACACCAATAACTGACCATATAAGTACTAGCTCGCATTGAATCCAAAATGTTTATCATATATAATATAAAAATTATTTGTATATTAAAAAATCATTGTTGGTCTAGCTAAAAACCGTTTTTTTTTTGTTTCAAACCAAATATGAAATTAATCGCTATGTTATCCTCAATATACTCAATATACTATCCTATTTCGAAAATACTCTTAATCCAAGTGAACTTTCATAAATACACTAACTAACTAACCATCATGCCATCTCCCCGAAGGGGTAAGTAGAAAGAATGAACCCCCTCACTGTCCTTTCCTTACATCTTTCTCTCGTTCTTCAACATTCATACATCATGTCATGAACGCACGGCGATTTATTCGACTCTTTACGTGGGCGACATTCAATATTTGATTTATTTGATCGTGCCACGTTTTCCTCGGTCTTCCTCTATTTCTGGTTCCACTTACATTGTTAACATATAATTTTTTTACCATTCTTTCTTCATTAATTTTTTGCATATATCCAAACCAACCTAATGATCCTTTCATTATTTTGTTCATAACACCATCATTCACAACGCATTCACTTCTTATGAAAATATATTCGACACTTTATCATACACAGAGTATCCACACATTTTTCTAAGAGATCTCATTTCTACCGCATTTATTCTACTTTCATCCTTCTTTTGCCATTTCCATGCTTCGCTTCCATACATAAGGGTCGAAATCATTATTTTTTATTTTGGAAAAAAAAATACTACAGTTTTTACTGCCCTAAAATTTAGGTTTGTTTTTGTGTAACGGCAGGCACTTTTTCGGGTGTCACTCACTGGTTCGATCACCCGACTGCTCACAAGCTCACAACGAAGCGGCCGTTTAGAGCTTAGACCTTGTGAACAAGCGTATTGGTATTCGATTAATTTACCTTTGATATACTGGAGTCGTGTTTCAAAAATCATCACCGTTTGTACTATGGTTTTTAGATGTTACCGCACACTACCTACGTCCCGGCGCGGTTCAAAAAACGCATTTGTTTAACAAGTAATTGTTGAGTAAGTGCACGTTATGAAAGAGAGCATCTTGAACTTTGGTTTTGTGAGAAAGTGCAGAGGCGATGCTAATCGATTAGATTTTGGGCCGGGCCACGAAATATTAGATTAAATATACATAAATCCAATTATTCAAATACGCATATCCAAATTTTTAAATACGTTCCAATTTTTTTTTACAACAACAACTACAACAACAAAAACAACAACAACAACAACAGTAGCAACAACAATAAAAACAACAACAACAACAACAAAAAAAACAACAACAACAACAACAACACCTATAAAAACCGGGGAGAGGCGTGATGGTTGGTTAGTAAGTTAGTTAGTAAAATTAATAATAATTTTTGAGGTATCTCTACATGAGGGAGTATGGTTGTTATCCGTGGCTCTATCCTACGGCATTTCTTTTAGGAACCAATTCTTTACAGCTTCTAAATAACCATCACGCCGTCTCCCCGAAGGGGTAGGCAGAAAGAATGGACTGCCACACTTTTCTTTCCTGACATATTTCTGTTGCTTCCTCAACATTCATACATCGTGTCATGCACGCGCGTAGATTTCTCTGACTCCTCACGTGGCCGACATTCAATATTTGATTTATTTGATTGTGCCACGTTTTACTCGGTCTTCCTCTATTTCTGGTTCTATTTACATCGTTTACATATAATTTTTTTACCATTCTTTCTTCATTCATTATTTCCATATGTCCAAACCATCTTAATGATCATTTCATTATTTTGTTCATTACACCATCATTCGCACCGCATTCACTTCTTATATTTTTTATTCGACGCTCTATCATACACAGAGTTTCCACACATTCGTCTAAGAGATCTAATTTCTACTGCATTTATTCTACTTTCATCCTTCTTTTGGCAGTTATTTTATTTTATATCATTGTATATATTTTAATATATCATATATTTTAAATGATTTGTTTTAGATATATTTTGTGGATGTTTAGATGCCTATTGGTGGCGATGAATTCGCGACCCATCACACCGCGTCTCCCGCGAGGCGAAAAGAGAATGATGTAGTGCCGCATCGGTAAAAGTATGACAGTCCATTCTTTCTGTCTACCCTTTCGGGGAGAGGCGTGATGGTAAGTTAGTTACATCAATTCAATAAACTATAAAAATATTTTAAATTATTAAAAAATTTAATAACCGGGGGCCGAATACATCGCCACAGCACTGATCAAGTGTAGGTGTTCTGGTGTTCGGGGCTTTAGTGTTTAGTATGTCCATCGGCGTTTCAGATCACCGAGGTGATATAATAATACACGCGAGGAAGTTGGTTATGTGAATGTTACGATATGCCAAGATTCCAATCTTCGACAACCGACTACACGATTGATGTAAATGTTAATCACATAATATCTAGCTTTTGCTGAACGGAAAACAAGGAAGCTCACACCCATTGTTTTTCGGAGAGAAGTCATAATAATTTATTGATAAGTAATTGTATATTATCATCTTTGTGTAATTTTTCGTACGATGGTAAACATTTTTAGAATATAATCGATTTTTTTAGACTTTAGACTTAGAAACTTTCATCACAAGGTCACTCTTAACACATTGTGCGCGGAAAACATTGTAAAAGACATGGAAAAAAATCTTCCACATGAATAAGAAACTTACCATCATGCCGTTTCATTAGAGGGGTAGGCAGAGAGGATAGACCGCCACACTATTCTATCCTCAAATAATTCTCGCGCCTCTTCTACATTCACACATCGTGACATGCACGTTCGTCGATTGTTCCTACTTCCAAAATGGTCGCCTTTTAGTTGAAAATAACCAAGACAGGCAAAACGTGCCATTCCCATAAATTATAACAAAATTTCTAGAAAACAGACGTTTTCATTCGTATAAATTATTTAATATGGAGTTTTACGTCATTGTCCAAGAAACAATAAAAAATATTTTTTGTATTGTGAAATATGGGAACAGACCGTAATAAGTTATTACTAGATTAATTAACAACTCATAGACTAGAAACAGTCGTTTAATGTTAAAAAAAATAGCATTAAATAATTTGATAATAATTTGACATCCGTCCTTTGCGATTTTATAATATAATAAAATATAAATAAAATTTTACCGGAGTTATTTTTTTTATAACTCACATTTATTCAATTTCATTTATATAATTCTGCAAAAATCGATTTAATGTGTAACTTTTTTTTATTAATTAAAACACTGTATTTAAAGATTGAGTTCATTTTTATCGATATGTTGCGAAGGCTTTACACCTTCATCAAGTTTTTAGCGTTCTCCCGATGATGAAGGTGCAAAGACGTGTATGAATGAATATGTGTCGATAAAATAAACTCAAAAGTGAAAAAACAGTGTTTTAATTCATTAAAAATCGTCATTATGGAATTCCACCATGTTTATGGCTGAAATTTATCTAAAATTTAAAAATATTTATTATTCATAAACGGTCGACTCCGTTCATATAATTTTTCAAATATTGTTAGTTTAACAACAACAACAAACCATTACGCCTTTTCCCCGTAAAAGTAGGCAGAGAAAATGGACCGCCACACTACCTTATCCTGGCATACCTCTCTAGATTCCTCCACATTCATTCAGCGAGTCATACACGCACGTCGATTCTTCCGACCATGACTAACCTTTAAAATTTGATTAATTTGGTCATGCCATGTTTTCCTCGGTCTGCCTCGACTCTGTACTCCATTTACATCATTAACGTATACTTTCTTAATCATTCTTTCTCTATCCATGCGCTCCATATGTCCGAACCAACGCAGCGATCCTTTCATAATTTTGTTCATAATACCTTCTTCCGCCCTATCTTTCCTACATTCCTATTTTATATCAGCATTTGAGATTCTGTCGTATATTATTCTATCACACATACGTCTTAGGGACCTCATCTCTACCGCATTTTTTCTGCTCTCAATCTTCTTCTGACAGTTCCATGCTTCGCTTCCATACATGTAAGTTTAAGATTATCGATTTATTGCAATCTCAATACGCGAGACACAAACATACATAATTAATTAATCTTAGGTATCTTCGTCATTTTGTCGATCGGATCAAACACATTTTATGACAGTTGAAGCGGGTCGAAGGGAACATAAGAATGAAATATAAAATTTTGGGTAATATATTGTTTTGGAATTCGTTTATTGTTGGCGGAGTTTTAAATACATTAACTGGATTCACGATAAAAACAATTTGTTCTAAAGGCTTACGTGGTTATTTTCACATTTCTGATGTGATCCAATCGTTGATCCAGTCGAAGAAGAACTGCGGCCTGACGTATCCCGAGGCGCGGTCTGCGTCACAGCCCTCGTCACTGACGAAGCTGACAACTCCGATCAGCGTGGGTTCTCCGTCATCACCGTACAATATCAGAGAACCGCCACTGTCTCCCTGGAATATAAAATAAATTGCAATTAATTTGATAGTAAAACTAAACAATTTAATTGTAATATATATTATGGGGACATTACACACCCCTGTTTGACACCTTTATTGATATCAAACCAGGCTGTAAGATCTCAATTTACTCTGACACTAGCAGTGCTTTTCGTGTACAGTGATGTAATTGCTGTGATCAGTTTTGTGATTATTCCATATTCAGAAAATATTTCCCACAACTTAACTCTGTCTGCTTTTATATGCTTTTGCAAATCGACAAAATGCACAGAAGAGTTTACGGTTTTTGGCCAGAAAATACTTTGTCACTGTACGAAGTGCAACAATTTAATCTATATATCATCCACCACTCATAAAGGCGCCTTGTACATCCCAATCTCTGTCACTCGTCATCTTTCTTACTTTTTCTATTAAAATTCTGCCACAGACTTTACTGATGACACTCAAAATACTAATAGCTCTGTTGTTTTCACATTCCATATGAGACCCTTTTCCTTTGTACTTAGGCATGATTAGTGTTCTTCTCCAGTCGAGTGGGGTATATCCTTCTTCTTAACATTGGTTGAACAGTTTACATATCCATGCAGAAACCACTTCGCCACCGTTTTTGATAAATATAGCGATGCAGTCATACCCGGCAGCTTTTCCACTTTTCATTACTTTCACGGATCTTTCAATATTTTTCATACTTATTTGTTCTGTATTGCCATTTATACGACTCGCGTTTACACAGTTCTACTGCGTTCATCATCTCTTGTATCACCGTTTTTATATTGTATGAACTAAAATAACTTTCTATGAAGTATGTTTTGCAGATAAACTTTGTATTTATTTATCTTCTTCTTCGATGGCCCTACAGCTCATATCGAGCCTTAGCCTCCAGTATTCTTCGCCTCCAACTCCTCCTGTCCCCCGCTTCGACCGTCCAATCTGACACTCTTAACAATTTTGCCCCATCTCTCCCAACTTCATCCTCCCATCGCAGCCTTGGTCGTCCAATTAGTCTTTTACCATCTGGGTGCCACTCCAGCAATCTTTTTGGGGTTCGCGATGATGGCATCCTCTGCACGTGACCGGCCCATCTCAGTATATTCAGTCTGACCTGTGTGGAGAGACTGGAAGCTTTGTAAACCTAAAGTAAAGTGATGGTACATCTCGTCATTATGCCGCACTCTCCAGCCTTCACCGTCATTCACAGGTCCCAGAATTCTACGCAACACTCTTGTCTCAAAAGTATCCAGTCGCTCTGCGGATTTCGCTGTCATTGTCCACGCCTCACATCCATTGGTCAATAATGGTAGATAATTAACTATTTGAATTTAGTAGGTAAAACAAATAAGCTTACATTGCACCCACTTTGGGCTGTGCTTTGGATACCAACAGCGCAAATTGTAGATTCGACAATCGTTTCGGCATCATAATCCAAGATACACCTCGAATTCTCAATGATGGTCAAATTGACGAAGTTCAAGGTCTCAGAGACGGGAAGAGCTAAACATAAAAGAGTATAAATTAATCACTAATTTTGTGTAAGAAGTATTTAATTTATTATAATCGATAAACAATTAAAGGCAATCAGAACTTTTGTATTTAACGAAATGAAATTAAACCGAACATTTATATATCGAAAGCTGATTTATATGCGGATTTTTTATAACATTAAAGTCATTATAACGATTTAAATTAAAGACAAAAAAAAAAAAAAAAATTGCACCCTTCTCTCAATATTGAGGGTACATTTAAAATAGACAAATAAAAATACACAACTCATTTAAGAGAAAAAAAACTGCGTTCTGATTTTAACATTAAAATTGTAAATAAACAAGAGCTCTATAAATATTCAACGTATTGACTAGATACCAAGATTAAATAAATATTTTTATGGTATTTTTTTAAAATAATTATGTAATACTCCAAATTCATGTTGGTGGATATTAGTTTTTTTTAAATTTTGTAAGTAAAGTGATAGTGACTTGACTACTAGAAAACGTACATTATACCAATTAATAATAATTAAATGTGTAAATAGTTTTATAGTATCCGAATTATGTAGTAGAATGAATCAATATTAAAATTATTTTTGTTGTTTAAGTGGGTTTTTAGTACATGTTCTAAATTTCATTTAGCCTGACTGGCAAATCTTTTTTAAGTAATTAAATAATTAATGTTTTTAATTGAAATTTCTTAGCAGAATTTCATTTTAAATAATGGAAAAAATAATAATTGAATTTGTTATTTTTGCATACATGTAGACAAATACTGGATTTTTACCAATTGCGGGTTAATCATGTTTTAAGGATTAATTATCTTAATAGATGGCGCTAGTGTACAACAATGTGAAGTTATTAAAAAAATAGTAGCATATAGGTATATAAGAAAAATGGTCAAATGTGGTGTCGTAAGAAGGGCGGAATGGGGAATGTTAGTGATCGCTTAACCCAACCAATGACAGGTCATAAGTCCTGTAAACGCCTCGACTACCATATTCTGTTTCCAAATAATTTACATCTTCGTCTCTATTGAGATACAATTAATCCTTTAAAAAATAATTGATCCAAAATTTCTTTATTATTGTGTATTAAGTGTGCTTCCACTCGTGAATAAACCGGTCGAACATAAACACAAGTGGAAGCACACTAAATACATAATAATAAAGAAATTTTGTATCAATTATTTTTTGTTTTCATTAGTTAAGTATTTATACATAGTATCATGCATTTTAATGTATGGCTCGGTATGTGTTTTTGTCGCGTTTTATAATGTCTAATGGAATTTTTTCAATTTTGTATAATATACTCGTATAAATAAAATGTATAATATATTCTCTCACCGTTTCCCAAACGCCCCCAGCCACTGACGGTAGCTATTTCCCCTACAAAAGTGACACCCAGGGCGTCTTTACCGGGAATACGAATTGGCCTGATATTTTCTGGAATTCGAAAAAACATAATAAAAAAATTATCACAGATGTCACTGAAATAGTAACGTACCGATTCATATTATTAACTCGTATTACCTGAAGACTCGACCGTTCTTCCTAGATTGATTATCGCAAGATCATTATTTAGCGTCAATGGGTTATATTGAGGATGGATATAGAAAACGTTTGACTCCAGCATCAGCCCAGGAGTAGTAACGTTCACATTTCCAAGACGCACAAACACCCAGGTTTTGCTGCAAATAAATAAGAAATTGTGGTCTAATAACATGAAGAAAAAAAAAACGCACGGATTTGTTCTTAACAAACCATCACGCCATTTCTCCGAAGACATAAGCAGAAGTTAAAAAAAATCGGTAGAAACAATTTTTTTTAAATTAAAATTTTTAGGGATTATTAAGTTTGTAGCAAAACTATTAACATCTTTGCTAGTTCTTGGGATACCACTTGAACCTTTTAATGTTGAAGATTCCCGTTGCTTTACACATTTTTAAATCTGTTTACATCTTTTTAGCTATTGATTCTCATGACATGTGATAAGTACTTGTCTATCGCCATTTTTATTGTCACATCAATTTTACCAGACTAAAGAGAGTGTGATATTTTTTGACATATTATCGTCGCTGGGAATCAAACCCAGGACTTTTAGTGTGGCAGTGATCACCTAGTGTCCTAGTAAGACAAAATATATAATATTTCTTCTTTCTTTTTGATAGTTCTTAATTTTTTTAAATTGTCTTACTCTACTGTTCCTTTGTATCTTGTTTTTCCAATTGTCCTACATTGTTTCTCTTTATTTCTTCTTTCTTTTTAATGGTTCTTAAATTATTTAATTGTTTTATGTTTCATCTTACTCCACTGTTCCCTTTAAATTCTTTGATTTAAAAAAAAGTTATTAAATATATAAAATTTTCAATTGTCATCATATCCGCCTTGGATAATATCTGTAATGCATTTGATTTTATTAATAAATTGAAATTGAAATCATTTCCATAAAATTTCTATAAAACGGACGTTTTAATCAATCATTTTTAACAAGAGGTTTTATGTATAATAATAAAAAAAAACTGTAAATTAACTTTTAGATTTTGGGGAGTGTTAAATTTATTCTTGTTAATAAAATGAATTAACTTGAATGGTAAGTATAGTTTTAAATGACTTATCTTTTAAAAGCGAAAGATAAAGTATGTGCTATCTGGTTCCATTTCGTATTAACCCTGGGTTTAGGAACGCGTATTTTATATCCCAGCCTACATCTAAAGTTTTATCGGCCCTTGATTTCAGCACTAAAACCCGTTTTTATATAAGGATCAAATACTTACTTGACGAGGCAGTGAGCGGCCGTGAGGACCCACCGAGGGTGGATGAGGGATCCCCCACAGGCATTAAGGGTGCCGGTTGGAGTCACCATGCGCAGGTAAGCCATGTGAGGGAACTGATTTGGAAGGGCGGGCCATCCTTCAATAATGCGCTCTATCGAAATTACAAAAAAATTATAGTAATAAAAATAAAAAACAAGTGGAAAAAAATCCAGTAGCAAAAGACTATCAGGAAGGCTACCGAAGAGATGAAGGAATGGCTGGACCTCATCATCCAAGGACAGCTCACCGTCACAAACAGGTCATACGACATAAACTAAGAAGAATAATAAGAAGAAGACGGTTGGTGGTGTAGAGGACAAAGCCATTGGCTTTAGATCCAGGGGTGTTGAGTTTAATATTGAATACGATCCTATTTTTTCTTCCAAGTCTTCTTCTTGGCTTACATTAACTATCGTCTCAAACTCCCTCTTTCATCCACTACAATCCTCCAGAAACATTTCTAGTAGTTGTGTTTTTTTTCTTTCTTGTGTATACAACAGGTCGTTTGAACCCAATAACTGTATTCACATTATTTTCAGCTATTATATTGATGATTCTCATGATATGTGATAGGTAGCCAATCTATCGCCATTTTATTGTCACGTGAATTCTACACCAGACCAAAGACAGTGTGACAATCACACTGCCATCGCCGGGAATCGAACCCGGGTCCTTCGACGAAGGTTTCTTCATAATAGTTAGACAAAATTTTATTCTTAGTTTTATTAAAGAGTAACAAATTACTTTTAGTTTCAATAAGCTTTTTTGTTTTATGTGTAGTTCATTTTGTCAATATAACTTTGAATTGTAGAAACATGTATCAAAATACAAAAACAGTCCATAATATTTCATAAAATAGAACAATATCTGAAGCAGAATATATTTAATCATTTGTATTTTGAAGGGGGACAAAGATGGATCATTACAGAATATGACATGACAGTACAACACTCATTAAATCGGAATACTGGGTCTATGGAGAGGAAAACCAAAATCGTCGAAAGATATTATTTTATGAAATCACAGAAAATACTTTTTGCTCTCAAAACGATTGATGTCAATGAATATAAAATGTGAATTTATAAAAAGTGTTTTTGTGATCTTGTAGTCATATACTATAATAAAAAGAGAACTTCGGTAAGAAAGTAAAAGATAGGGATGTTTTATAAATGTTTTAAGAAATCTGTATTTATTGTGACTTACCATGTGCTGACGATGCATCTTCAGGAAATTTTACCGCCTGAAAAATGTTGCATAGAATTAGAATTAAGATTTACTATATTCCAAGTTTTATAAGCAATTGGTTAAGCTTAATGATTTAATAAATATCATATGTATGTATTTTTATTTGTTCAATGACCCAATGTCATAAGACTTAATTATTCTGTTTTATAGGAACATATTTATATTATAAATATATATCTATATTATCATAAGAACTATGATTCCTTTTATATCAAACATTAAATAAAAAAACTCAAAAGAGTACTACGATGTTTTTTGTTGTTGCTATTTTGCTTGTAATTTAGCTAAAATTAACAAAATCCAATTCAATCTATGCGAGTAGGCACAAATGTAGATTTCAAGTATAGTATGGCACAAATGTATATTTCAAGTATAGTATGGCATAGTGTAGATTTCTTATATAGTATGGCACAAATGTAGATTTCAAGTATAGTATGGCACAAATGTAGATTTCAAGTATAGTATGGCACAAATGTAGATTTCATGTATAGTATGGCACAAATGTAGATTTCATGTATAGTATGGCACAGATGTAGATTTCTAATATATGGCACAAATGTAGATTTCAAGTATAGTATGGCACAAATGTAGATTTTATGTATAGTATGGCACAAGTGTTGATTTCAAGTATATGTAGTATGGCACAAACGTAAATTTCCATAATAATATAGTAAGGCTCCAGAATAGTAAGAATCATATTAAAAATATATAATTAAGATTTCAGTTAGTTTAACGCTGTAGTTCTACAATTTGGGTTTTTTGTACTATTGGTATTTGTATTTTTTCTTAACTTTATTCCGACCTAAGCAGAAAATGATATAAACAGGGAATAAAAGGATCATAAGTTGGTTTAATTAATGCAAAAAAAGTATTAAAAAACCGTATAGGTCAAAATGAAAATATGTCCGACCAAAGTAATTAAATTTAGAATCTTGAATTTAGAAATTTGTGAATGACACGTTTTTTGCCGAAAATCTTTGATTGTGTATGAATCAAAACACTGTTCTCTTCACTTGATGAATAAAACCTGTTTCATTAATTCATTGAGAACCACAATCATTAATGTTTTATGTATTTAAATGTGCATATTTATTATCAAGGAGAACCGTGATATGCTTAAAATATCGCATAGTTACATAGGAAGTTTTTTTTAAAATTAAAAGTGGATGATTGATGTAATAATTACGGAAAATTTATCATTCATAAAAATTCACGAATGTCAGACTACTTGATATTAATGTGATAACAATGGAATTATATAATAATATAATAGGTTATGTAATACCATTTATCACTTATCTGTGTACATATCATGACATGAGGTATGACAAATGGTAAGTAAACAAATTGATTATATATTATAAAATTGTTTGTGTTAACTTTCATTTTTTTTATTCATACACCTAACATAATTCAAGTATGATGGTCAGCTCAATATGAAACAATAAATAAAAATCAGTTATACTTAATTTATTGTTACATAAACATATATTTAATTAAATATATATTGGTGAAGATGTGTATACGATGTGAACGTAGCTAAAAGTAGCAGGCCGAGGAAAACGTGGTACGATCAAATCAATCAAATATTAAATTTCGACGTGCGTGCATGACACGGTGTATGAATGTAGAGGAAAGGAGAGAAATATGTCAGGACAAACAATGTTGCGGTATGTTAATAATAATAATAATAATAATAATTAGGCTAATTTTTATAGCGCCGTTTTCGTGAATAGCTCACCTCAAGGGCGCTTTATTTCCGCCTACCCCTTTGGAGAGACGGCGTGATCCTTAATTAGTTAGTTAGTTACTTCAAGTTTTAGTTAATAGTATTATATGGGAATGGAGACTTCACGATCATGTCGTGAAAAAGTGTCCTTCCGTGACTAATAGGAGAGGGAGAGGAAGACCTCAAACTACCTGGCTGACGAATGTGCAGAGGGATTTAAAGGCCCTAGGCCTTAAGGAGGAAGCTGCCTACGAAAGAAATACGGCGAGGCGAAAGAAGATGAAGGTTATTCGAACCGAATTACTATATACACTATTTTAGCTATTAATTCTCATGGTAGCTTGTCTATCGCCAATTTTATTGTCACGTGAATTCTACCAGACCAGACTGTCAGAATTGTATATGTGTTGGATGCAAAATAAATATTTGTCTTGTAATTACCTGAGTTAAGGCGACGGCAACAAACATGAACCCAAAGAGTGCAGCAGTCTTCATGGTGGCAGAAAACAAAAACTGTTGCATTAATAACACATTTCCTACTTTATATAATGACACTACGCGATAAGTTATCGTTTTATATCTTGCCATTTTATTTATAACAATAAATAAAGCATTACGCGTAGTCAACCAATAATATCTAATTAAAGGATTATGGAATTTATCAATAAAAATATTTATCTTCGTTATATTGAAATAAATATCTAAAGTGCCCATACTTTGCCTTAATCGTATTTAAAAAAATATCGTATAACAACGCTAGGTACTAACAGCCTGAACATTTATTTTAACATCTGTAAGATTTTTAATAATATTGTTTACGTTTACATATTTCTGATGAAAGAATATTAATACCGATTTCAGAAATTTGTTAGTAGAAGTTCATTGTAAGTTTTATAAAGATGAATTTATAAATATTTATTTATAATACTTTTTAGTTTTATTCCTCTTGTTCATCTATTCTGGACCGGTTTCAGCATCTCGCTGAAATCTTTGAGTATTAATTAATCAGAAGATGGTAGCAAGCTGCCAGCAAATTTCTATTCTACATCTTTGAATTCGAGGAAAACCATGATGAAAGAAATAATGATCATCTTGAGGAACCATCCAAAAAATGTCTATTTTTAATAGTTAAATTAGTGCTATAAGTGTTGTGTTAAAAAGTGGATAAGTGTTCTGATTAAAATAAATACATTTTAATCCATTGAATCACAGCATAAGCATTAGCCCGCATTGCTGGACATGGATGGATGGGAGCGGCAATGGATAGGGGACGGTGGGGTGCTTTGGGAGAGGCCTACAATCAGCAGTGGATGACAGAGGGCTGATGATGATGATGATAAGAAAAATTATAAGAAATAATTCATTAATCTGAGAGTCGTAAGGTTATTTAAATAATCAACAAAGAAAACTCCTTTTGCTGTTATAAGCATTAACATTGTAGTCAAACTGAATTTATTGTCGTTAAATTGTCAGTACAAATAGTTTAAACAACTTTGTTTTTACAGTGATGGTGTATTTAAGTACTGGATTTGTTAATACTAGAAATTTCTTAATATTTTTATTTATTAATTAAAAACATGTCTTTTTACATGTGTAAATTGAAAAAAGAATGGGGAAAAGGGTTATGTAATAAAAAAAACAGTGTTTTAAATCATAAAAAAAATCTGTTTTATATTTGGATCTGTGCCTTAAAGCCATAAAGCAGTATGTGAATTTTTGACATTTACCTACCTGTTATAATTGACACAATCAAATATACAGCAGAGTATATCCAGTGTACAGTATCTAGGTTTTAAAGTGAAAAGGAACTGTTTAGACAAACAGGCCCTAGACGGAATAATAACAAAATAAAGTCTGACGTGACCATCATAACCATAACCGTTTCAGTTAAGACTTTATGGGTCTCGGGTACAAAGATATTTTCAAATTATTTGTTTGATTGAAGAAAGGTAATTATTGAAGTAACATATGATGGAGTGGTGATTATTTGCGCATTCTGGTTGCGATGCTGTCGTTGATCCAGTCGAGGAAGAACTGTGGCCTGACGTACCCCGATGCGCGGTCCGCATCACAGCCCTCGTCACTGACGAAGCTGATTACTCCGATCAGTGTGGGTTCACCATCTTCCCCATACAACACCAACGGACCACCACTGTCACCCTGCATGAAAAAAAATATCAGAAAGTGTCCAATAACCTACTTCTTATTGCGGCTTAAACAATGTGTAAATCTTCATATTAAGTTTATATATTGAGGAAAACTCACGTTTTTCAAACCACTAGTAATTTACTAATCAAAGGGCAAGATTTTGTTATTAGTAAAATTGATATTGTTGAAATAAGTTACCTTTTTAACAAAACTGATCATTTTTATTGTTTCTTGAACAATGATAAAACTTCTTATTAAATAGTTAGTATTATAGTATTATGTTTTTTTTATATTTTCTGAGAATTACATGTTTCACCTTGCTAAGGCATTAACAAATACTTGATAATGCTTTAGCAAGGCGAAACATAATCCCACAAACTTTTTGTAGACCAGACCATAAGAACATGTTCTATTTATTTGTTTGTATTTCTTCAATATATTATATGGGGGTGATATATGATCAAATTAAGTTATCAACTCATGGCCATATAACAAAACTAAGGTACGTTTATAAAATGAATAAATATTATAGAAAACCGTCGTTTTGATTAAGGTTAAATTGCTGGCAACTTGTTGCATTAAAATGTTTATAAATAAATCATTTTATTAATTCAATATATACGTTTTCATGAACTTGAATGTAGAAAACGGAAATCATAAGCTCGTACGTGCGGAAGGTAAGGATTTTTTTTAAATTGCGGCAATAGGGGGATTTAAGATAAATTCAATTTATTCGAAAAATATAAATCACAGTTTTAAGAAGGGAATACTGCGAAACCGGTGTGCATAAAAATATATGTCAACTCACGTTGCAGGTACTTTGCGCTGTACTTTGGATGCCAACAGCGCAAATGGTGGAATTTATAATGATTGAGTCGTCATAATCCAAGATGCACCTCGAGTTCTCAATTATAGTTAAGTTGACAAAGTTCAAAGTCTCGGAGACTGGAAGGGCTGAAATTGAAACAACGCATTAATCATAAATACAGTTACATTCAAAATTTTAGTCCGCAAACATTTGTTTTTAATACTTTTTCTTTTGTTTCCCTAACTTCTTATAGTTACTCAGAGTCAACATGGGCATCGTTTTCCGTAAGGTATTCATGCCCCTCTGTAGATTGTACTCCTTCCAAGTGGTTTGGGGTATACTTATCACCCATTCTTAGCAGTTACGGATAGCACTTTTTATCTTATTGACACAAATTTTCAAATAATTAGCATATTTTGCATTTGATAATGCCCAAGAAAGGCGAAACATGATATTCCTATAATATACAGTAAATCTTCTAGAAAACAGACTTTTACGAGTTTAACGTCATTCTCCTTCTTATAACGTGATCTTACCTCGATTATAATTATGTATACAGCATTTTTATTTAATTTTTTTTTTTTTAAATAAACGCCACAGGGGCTTTTACAAAAATGATATGTTTAGTAACAAAGGTATTATAATTTAGTAAGAATAGTAAGCAAGTAATAAGTTTAGAAACAGGCAACTAATGTATAACGGCAAAACACGAAAACAAGAATAAGGATAACATAATAGAAAATTTAAATTACGTACGTGAGATAGAAAAGAAACATTCATAATAATAATTTGACTGAAATGTCGAAAAGAGAAGACAATTAATTAATTGGGAGACAGGAAATTTATATATGTATTATATATATACACATTGTTTGATACCTAGCTTTAACTTATAGTTTAAGAAATATACGTATGTAAGAATACACCCTAGGCAAGAGAAGGTTTGAAAAAAAAATCCTTTGTTATGACACTAAAATAATATTTTTATTAATGTGTATTGGGTGGTAATCATATTTTTTTATAAAATATATAAATGAATAAGCTGGGCAGCTTTCGGAAACCTGAGCTACATCCTTAAAAATCGGAAAATATCGATCAACCTGAAACGAAAATTCCATGAAGCCTGCGTTCTGCCAGTTGGTATTTATGGTTTTGAAACTGTTACATTGTCTAAAAAAAGTGCCGAGAAACTACGAGTGACCCAAAGAGCCATGTAAGGAATAAGCCAAAGAGACAGAGTCAGAAACGATACGGTGAGAGAAAAAACAAAGATCACTGACATCATCCACCGGATGGCGACTCTAAAATGGCAATGGGCGGGTCACGTAGCCAGAAGCTCAGATGAAAAATGGACAAAAAGACTACTGACTTGGAGACCGTGGACGGCGAAGATAAGATCTCCAGGGCGACCACAACTACGGTGGAAGGATGATCTAAACAGACATGTCGGAATAACCTGGATGCAGTCTGCACAGGACAAAATGACATGGAAGAAAATGGAGGAGGCGTTTGTCCAGGAGTGGACGGGAATATGCCGAGGAAGAAAAAGAAGAAGAAGAAATGAAAGGATAGAATTTGATCTAGAATTGTACAACCTACGAAGTGATCTCAAATAATAACTCAATGGTTAGAGAAAACTAATGATCAATCACTTGTCACTTGAATAAACGGGTTAAGACTCAAGAAAAACAGAAACTCCTCGAATCGAATACAGTATTCTCAATTCAATTTGTAAATTTAAATTCAAGCGTTTGGAATGAGAATTATCACTCACTATTTCCAATTCGTCCCCATCCACTTGCAGTTGCCACTTCTCCTGCAAATGTCACTCCCAGGGTTTCCTTTCCTGGTAGGCGAACTGGTCTGATATTTTCTGAAATTTGAAGAATCTACGATAATGCGAAGTTTAAGAGAGAACGTATTTCTAAATTATACGATTTTTTGTTAAAAAGTACGCTTCCATTTTATACTATTGTAAAAAATACGCCACTGAGTTTTCTAGCTAATAAGATAAAATTTATTTTTATTATGTGAATATTTTAATATTCTGTCTGATCCATTTTCTCGGATACATAAACGGATGAGTTTTTGATTCTCGCGCATGAAAATGCACTGTCAAGACGAAACCTTGAAAAAATAAAACTTTAAGAAAATTAACGTTTTCAACAATAATTCACATTTCAGTTATAGATCACTTTTCAAGGAACAATAAATAATTTTTTTTATTCTTTTATTCCTGTCATTTATAATTTTTGGAGCTGTATTTTGAGTTCGTTTAATATTTAAATTAAACATTGTTAATCGTTAAAAAAAAAATTGCGGTCGATGGTCATTTCATTGCTGAGTGTAACTGAATGTTTGGCTTTGAAGTCATTTTCTTCAGAATGCGGATAAAACATGGCTTGGAACATTTAAGAGTGTGATTCTATTTAATATTATAAAAAAATGATTTTATTTGATGTTATGAATTATTTCACGTTTGATAAATTATAAGTAAAATAAGTTTTTTATATATTATAAAATAAAATAAAACGTATTCATCTTTTGTGTGATTTTGGGTAACAACGTGTAATTTCTCCTTCTCGACCGACGTTTCGGAGATCGATGCAGTCTCCATCTTCAGGGTAATGTTACCACCACCACATTACCCTGAAGGTGGAGACTACTGCAACGATCTCCAAAACGTCGGTCCAGAAGGAGAAATTACACGTTGTGACCTAAAATCACACAAAAGATATTGCTGCAAACCGTGAAAATCTATGCAATTGTGAAACATATTCAGTATATATAATAATATATTAGAAAGGCTAAATATTTTTTAAGATCAATATGTATTATTTCATTTACCAGAGATTTCCACTGGTCTTCCAAGATTTATCAATCCCAGATCATTGTTAGCTACTTCCGGATCATATTGAGGATGCACAAAGAAGATGTTTGACTCTAGAATCAAGCCAGGAGTGGTGACGTTCACATTTCCAAGGCGAACAAACACCCAAGATTTTCTAAAACACAGAATAATTATTCATAGAATTCTCGACATGCATTGATAAATATACTTATTAGCTGATTAAATTACCATCACGCCGTCTCCATGGACGGGGCAGGCAGAAATAATGGACCGTCATACTTTTCATTCCTAACCTTCTCTCCTCAACATTCACACATCATGTAATGCACACACGTCGATATCTCCGACTCCGACGTGGCCGACATTTGATATTTTGTTAATATATAATTAGGCAAAAAGGTGTTCATTATATAATCGTTTTTTTATAAATTTTATTATAATATACTCGTATACTATGGAAGTGTCAAGTTTCGCCTTGCTAAGACATTAATTTGATAATGCCTTAGCAATTCGAAATACGTTAATCTCATAAAATACAATTCATCTTCCAGGAAGCAGACTTTTTCGTTTATATATAATAAAATATTTAGTAAGGATTTTTTTAATTGTTTCTTGAATAGTTTATCATTATTCAAGAAACAATAATCACATAAAATTGATAATAAAACCTCTTTGAAAGCAAGAACCTTAAAAATCTGATTAAACGTTTGTCATATATTTATTGCTATAACAGTATACTTCAATTATAATATGTATATTAAAACAATTAATTGTAAAAATCTAATGATTGCAAAGTGCTATTAAGAGACAATAAAAACATCCAATTGGTTAAAAAATAGTTTAAATGGTGCATTGTTCATATACATAGATTAAACAAGCATGAACTATTAAGTTTTATTTTGCGATGTTCTAACTCTCAATACAACAATAGTGCAGACTGCAGATAAAAGCATATTATCATAATTCTTCGATGAACACAAAGTTGGAAAAATCGACGAGCGTGCATGTTACGCTGTATGAATGTGAAGGAAGCTCGAGAGGTACGCCAGGACAGAGCGGTACGGCGGTCCATCCTCTCTGTCTACCCCTCCGGAGAAACGGCGTAATGGTTAGTAAATTAGTTCATAATTATTGTTCATATTATAAATATAATAATTATCAGACGTCGATAAACGAATATTTCGTTTGTCTTAAGGGTTAAAGGGAACCCATTTGTAGAGAAAATACCTATTTTGAGAATTACGTAAATATGTCATAACCGTTACAAAAGAGGGTGCGGTTTTTATATGAAGGTAACGAGTTGTTGTTTTCTTTACGGATGGTTTCACTCGTTTGTTCTTTATAAATATTTAGTAAAAAAATAAAGCTTCCTTATGGGGTGAAATTGATTTAGGGGTATGTATATTAGGTTTGCGTAGTTACCCGACAAGGCAGTGGGCGGCCGTGAGGACCCACTGGGGGTGGATAAGGGACCCCCCGCAGGCGTTAAGGGTCCCAGTTGGAGTCACCATACGCAGGTAGGCCATATGTGGGAATTGATTTGGAAGGGCTGGCCATCCTTCAATAATGCGACCTTGGAAAAATGTTGCATATAATTATATTTGGTACATCCTTATAATGAATACAAATTAAAACATTTATAAAAAGTCTAGTAGGGCAAAATATACGAGGATGCCATGTTTTCTTCGCTGAAATTGAGGTTTTGAATTTTTGGAGGAGGGTGAAGAGGTGTGACGTGAGTGTTGAGACTGCCTTTTGGTTTCAGGCGTGTAGTGTGCAACCTAAGTTTCATATCCAGTAACGGCGGAGCGGAGAAATTCATATCCATGGAGTTTGCAGCGCCTCAAAAACTCTTGCCTGGCGCCGCGTATGTCGCACTTGGCAGGAGATTGGATTGACATGTTTCACGAAACGTGTTGTCGCGTCGACACTTCTCAACGTACTGATACCGAACCGGTCTCGTTGCGGAAGGGAAGGGTCAGGCTACACGGAAGTGTAGCCAACATGTCGTAAATAAAATCCAACCCGTCATAAGAGCCTCAGTACACTTACTTTCTAGATATGCCTCGTATTTAGAAGATATTGATTTCTTGTGATTTGTTGCCATAGTAGCGACAAACTGATATTGAATACATAATTTACTAAGAGATTACTTATGTCATGATATAAACACGTGTATTTGGTAGGTTTTTAAATAAAATAAGAAACTTACCATTGTTATAAGTCGCTTCTTCAGGAAAACTAAATTTGGAGCCCTGAAAAACATATTATTTTGATTAGGTACTAAAATAATCAATAAAAACCCGAAATAACAAATTGTTTAAAATTTTATGGCCGCATGTATTCCACGTATCAGATTTTACATTTTTTCAAAAGATGATCCATTGTTTTGGTGAAAAGATACTTCAACATTAAGCTATTGAATGATACTTTAACATTATTAGCTATTTACTTAGAAACAATGTTATTATATCACAATATATATTTTTTAAATTTTTATGAAATTCTGGTAACAGCTTTTTCGCCAACCAATGGTGGCATCATCACGTGATACAATTAACATTAACGACGTGCATTGACTGCCACCCCGAAGGTTCCGGGTTCGATTCCCGGCGAGGGCAGTGTGATTGTCTCACTGTTTTTGGTCTGGTGTAGAATTCACGTGACAATAAAATGATGATAGATTAGCTACCTATCACATATCACGAGAATCACTATGATAGCTATAATACTCTTTAAATCGATTTGGCAAACAAAATAATAATAATAACCGATTATAGTAATTTTGAGTTAAATTTTAAATTATTGAATTGTATTAACCAATCTTTATGGTTTCATTTAATGTTAAAGTAACCTCATTTTATAATTTGTATTAAAATGATTCGATAATGAGAAAAACAAGACGTCCATAGATATTAGAGAATAAAATTTATTAAAGACATAGACGTCATGTACAGAGCTTTAGAAAAGTTTAAAAAATACAATATGTAATGTGTTTAGTGGTTGAAGAAACCTATTTTAAAATGTCTTCATATGACGCTTATATTAAAAAATATTATACTTACATAATATTATATATAAATAGTATTATAAATGGTATGTAAAATCATGAAACAATAGAATGAGATATCAATGCTATTATAACATATGTAAATAGTAATAATAATACATACGTAAAAATAAATAATTTTCTCGATGACATAATATTCATTTTTATTAATACGAAAATATAAAAAACAATTCCAGATTCCTCGTACGATTTTAGAACCAATAAATATTTTTTTTATGTAAAACTGAGTTTCTAGAAGATATCTTCGCAAGTTTCAATCCAATGGATTGGTTTGTAGCAAAGGGTAAAAAGATTTCTGGTTCTTGGGATGCCATTTGGGACTTTAATGTAGTTCTTTCGTTATTTGAACCCAATTACTGTATACAACTATTTAGCTATTGATTCTCATGACATTTGATAGGTAGCTAGTCTATCTCCTTTTTATTATCACGATATTTTTACACCAGAAGATATATCTATTGGTAAATAGAAATATTGTATCAAATACCTGAGTAAAGGCAATAGTAACGAACAGTACGCCAAAGAATGTTGTTGTCTTCATGATGGCAGAATTTATATAAATATACTAAGTAATAAACTCTTTATTTCCTCGTTTATATCACATTGTAATCTGATAAGCCGTTGATATAATTGTAATCGTGTATTTTTATATAATCAGAAAAAAATCTGAACACAATTCAATTGTGTCTATTATTTATCTACTGTATTGCTATTTGATAATATGTATCATAATGTTTAAGTATAGGCTTTTGGCATTGATCATATGTATAATCCGATATCATCCGATGCCAAATAGTAGGTATCTGTGTATGAAGCTGGACGAACTCTGTTATAATAATAAAGGATGTGAAGGAGGCACTTATCTCGAACATGATAAGGTTCAAGGACACGCAGTATCTATTTTAGGGCTTGCTTTAGATTTTTTCTGAGGTTTAATTACGTAATTATCTGAAGTAGACCGTAAGCAAATGCCGTGAGACTGTGGAGGAGCGGTTTCAGATAGGGGTAACATATATTTAAAGGGACCATATATTATACGAGTAAACGGGGGTGGCGTTGTGTCGTTGTGGGGTTCCGGGATGTGATTTTGCGTCTCGGATACGCATGGGGATGGGACATCTGCCTCAATTCTGATCTACACCTCCACCCTCGGTCTCCCTGGAAACTACGAGACTATGTGTGAGATCGGGTATCCAACCCCTGTGGACCATATTATGTCAAGGTAGAGAGAAGAACTCGCCAAGGCGCGTGCCTTGCGTGGCGTTTTATTAGCCAAAAACCTCCACAATCATGAACCAAAATTTAAGTGTTGGACCAATGTGTGTGTGGTGACCTATGGATGCGAGACATGGGTGTTAACTAAAGAAGCAATTCACAAAACCAAAAATGCACGACGGGCCATGGAAAAATCCATTTTGGGTATCTCGCTTAGAGACCATATACTCAACGTGGTGATCAGAAAATGCACCAGGGTCACCGATGTAGAGATACGCATTGCGAGGATGAACTGGCAGTGGACTGGTTACGTGTGTCGACGGGATGATGGAAGATGGAGCCATAGGGTTACTGTATAGATGTTATGTGCCCACTAGTAAGCAGACCCAAAAAATGTAATTAAGCATCTCTTTATCTGGTGTGGACTTCCTGTTCCCCCTAATCTATCTGTAAACATGCTGTGAATATGGACTTTGAAAGCTCAACAGAACTTATGCACTTTGAATGCAGCAAGGTCCAGGATATTATCTTAATGTTTCTTGATAACTCCTGCTTATAAATAGGGAATTTGCTGTATGTTTAATTTTGGAAACAAAGCTTGTAACACACATATTGTATATTTATATAATAAATCATCGAGATCCAGTCGATCGTGCATTTTCATTTTGGAAGACCGTAACATTAAAAATTTGGTGTCAGAAGTGCGATATCGGTTTCATCTCAACTAGCTGGTTAAGCCGCAATTATTAAGTTGACCGATTAAAAAGAATCTCGATCTTCGAAATCACGAATCAAAGAAGAGTTGCAGTTAAATAATAACTCCAAGAGTATCCATCTCTACCGGTTCAGGACCGAAAACAGAAGGAAGCTACCCCTGGAAATCTACAACTTGTCAACTCACTGGACCCTGTGGACCTGCAGAAGAAGACGGAAGACCCTTTCGAGGATATCTCCATTGGACCTGCAGAAGAGGACTTGAGGCTGCAGATTCCCATCCATCTGGCTGGACCTGCATGCAGATTCAAGTAGAAGGAAGAACTCTCGTAGACGTTCCCCCTCAACCACAGATGATGAACTTCATTATTTTATACTATATGTAAGTTATATTGTTTTAATTCCATTATTAATTGTCATCCCTTTTTTTTTTAAATCGTTTATCTATATTTTTATTTGCAATTTTTGTAAACATGGCAGTCGAAAATGAAATTTCGTTACAATTTTTAAGTAAATTCATAAGTACATTTAACGGTGATCCTTGTGATCTTAGCTCATTTATAAAAAAATGTGATTATGCAATGAATTTAGCTTCAAAATTACAAAAAGATATAATTTTTAAATTTATTCAATCACAAGTGACTGGTAAAGCTGATTTAATTACTTCTTGTAGAAGTTTACCCACATGGGACGATTATAAACAATTTCTAGAAGAAAATTTTTGTGAAACTAAAAGTTTTGCACAGTATCTTTTAGAATTACAGTCTTGCAGACAATTAAATAGTGAATCAGTTATTAACTTCACGCAACGGATAGAAAAATGTTATTCCAATTTGTTGAGAATTACGCGATCTGAAACATCGAACAGTGCAGAAATAATCGGAAAAATAGCTATGATTAAAGATATGGCATTGCAAGCGTTTTTATTGGGTATTTTACCGCAATACAGTATAATTCTAAGGGCTAGAAACCCTAAGAATTTTGAAGAAGCATCTGCATTCGCAGTAAGCGAAGAAAACATTTTTAATTTATCGTCACAGCAACGTAATAATAATAATAATAGTAATAATAAGCTCTGTTTTACGTGTAATAAAAAAGGACATGTTTCTGCTAACTGTTATCATAATAAGGATAAACGTATTAATCAAGTGAATTCACAAAATAATAAAAAATCTAACCAATTTAATAATTCGGGGAATCATAATAATAAAGCGTATCAAAGTAATCAAGTTGATAATAATAAAAATAATTATTATAAAAATAATGATATATTAACATGTTTTTTTTGTAAAAAACCGGGACATTTTAAAAAGGATTGTATGAAATATAAAAAATTAATTGAAAATAAGAACACGGGAAATTTTGTTTGCCGAAACGAAGAATTAGAACTCCCTTCAGGCAAAATATTGAATAATTCTAATGGCGTGACCCCATACGTACAAATTTATTTAAAAGAAAGTAAAAATAAAATTGTTAAACTGTTAATCGACACTGGCGCGGATATATCTGTGATAAATCCTATGGTGTTAGATGGAAATATGAAGTATAATGAAAACGAAACGTGCAATATTCAAGGAATAAATTCGGAAAAATCAGTACAGACTTTAGGAACGGTTATATTAAATATGAAATTTAATGAAAAATGTTTACCACATAAGATGCATATGTTGCCTCGTGCGACAAATATCCATCACGATGGACTTATTGGTAGCGATTTTTTGAGACTCGTGAATGCGAAAATAAATTACGGTAATAATACGTTATGTATTGGAAATATTTCTGTACCGATTTATTTTGATATGAAGTATTCAAAGGAAGAAAAAGGAAATTCTAAATTAGTTGCTATTGCTAACGCTCGTACAGAGACATTAGTGGAATTTAAAGTTCTAAATCCGGAGATTGGAGAAGGACTTGTGCCTGAGATAGAAATATTCGAAGGTGTTTATTTATGTAAAAGCATAACAAAAGTGAATGCAAATAATAAAGCGATTACGTCTATTTTAAATACGACGGAAAGACCAGTAAAAATTACGGAAATGAATTTATATTTAGAAGAATTTAATGAATCAGAAAGTAAAATGTTAGGAAATATTAATGAGACAAAAGATAAGTTAAAAAATAAAAATGTGTATTTGACGAATACGAGTAAAACAAATGATAGAAATGATTTGTTACGGAAATCTATAAGAACTGAACATTTGAATGAAGAAGAAGCACATTCTCTCATTTCAATATGCGAGGATTTTAATGGTATATTCTATTTAGAAGGAGATAAACTTAGCCACACGGAGTCAGTTAGTCACGAGATAAGGACTACGAGTCAAAATCCAGTTCATGTCAAATCATATAGATACCCGGAGGTACATAAAAAAGAGGTCAAAGAGCAAATAGATAAAATGTTAGACCAAGGGATAATAAAACACTCTAGCTCACCATGGTCTTCGCCCTTATGGGTAGTTCCAAAAAAAAAGGATGCTTCTGGAAAGGTCAAGTTCAGAATAGTCATTGATTATAGGAAGTTAAACGATATAACGGTTGGCGATGCGTACAACTTACCTAATATTACAGAAATTTTAGACCAATTAGGACATTCAAAGTATTTTACATCTTTAGATTTGGCTTCAGGTTTTCATCAGATACCTATGAAACCAGAAGATGCGGATAAAACGGCATTTTCTACACCGACGGGACACTATCAATTTTCAAGGATGCCATTCGGGTTAAAAAATTCACCTAGTACGTTCCAACGGTTAATGAACAATGTTTTATCAGGAATTCAAGGACTAAGATGTTTTGCGTATCTAGACGATATTGTTATATATGCCGACACGATAGAAACTCATGAAATAAGACTTAAAGAAATTTTCAATAAATTAAAAATGCATAACTTGAAATTGCAACCAGACAAATGTGAATTTATGCGTCGCGAAGTAGCATATTTAGGACATGTTATTTCAGAACAAGGAGTTAAAGCTAATCCGGAAAAAATTAAAGTTATTGAAAATTACCCAGTTCCAAAAACAACCAAAGACATTAAAAGTTTCTTAGGGCTTGTAGGATTTTATAGACGTTTTATTAAAGATTTTAGTAAACATTCACAACCCTTAACGCTGTTGTTAAAAAAGGATATTCCCTTTATTTGGACTGAGAAACAACAAGAATCATTTGATATATTAAGAAATCACTTAACGTGTGAACCAATTTTACAGTACCCTGATTTTAGCAAGCCGTTTAACGTAACGACTGATGCAAGTAATTTTGCTATTGGAGCAGTATTGTCTCAAGGTCCGATTTCAAAGGATTTACCTATAGCATTTGCATCAAGAACATTGAATAAAGCTGAATCAAATTATTCAACTACAGAACGCGAACTTTTAGCTATCATTTATGCAGTCAAACATTTCAGACCTTATCTTTACGGAGTGAAATTTAATATAATCACTGACCACAGACCATTAACTTGGCTGTTTAATTGTAAAGATCCAGGATCACGACTAATTCGTTGGAGATTAAAATTAGAAGAGTATGATTATGATATTATATATAAACCAGGTAGATTAAATTCTAATGCAGACGCATTATCAAGAATCGATCATAATCAAATATTACAATTTAAAATTAGTCCACAAAGCAACTCTTATGAAGAATTTATTAAATACCATTATACTAATAAGGACGTTATCGATAATGAAAATATATTAGAAACGGATGAAAGTCTATTAAAAAGAAAAGATAATTTATGTAATGTTATTTCTAACGATAAGGAAATGTCTGAGCGAATAGCCTCAGAAGTAAGAAATAGAATCAATAATTACGATGAAATAAATAAAAGCAAAACGTGTATAGAAGATATTCTATCTTCGGAATTAGACAACGGATTCAAAGTTTATCACTTAATTATAAAAGAACACTTTTGGGATAAACCTACGTATATAAATATATTCTATTCTTTCATGAAACTAAAAAATGTATTAACTTCACAAAAAGTAGAATCGATCTCCATTCCAAGGTTTGACAACGGAATGAATAATATAAATTGGAATAAGGTAAAGTCAATACTACACTTTGTTTTTGCTAACTCAGATATTAAAATTACTATTTGTAATAATAAGATAATTAATCCAGATTCCAAACTTATACCGGAATTAATTAAAGAAAATCATGATTCTCCCCATGCAGGACATTCAGGTTTTCATAGAACTTATAATAGATTGAAAGAAAGATTTTATTGGAAAAATATGAAGAATGATATAAAAAATATATAAAGCAATGTGAATCGTGTCAAAGAAACAAAATTTCTCGTAAACGTAATATTATGCCCATGGAAATAACTAGTACCGCAGAAAAACCCTTTTCGAAAATTGCGATGGATATAGTCGGTCCACTAACGTTATCCGAAAATGGAAACAAATACATTTTAACATTACAGGACGACTTAACGAAATTTTCTCAAGCATTCGCAATACCGAATCATGAAGCAATAACTATTGCTAATCAATTAGTCAACAATTTTATATGCAATTTTGGAATACCTAGTCAGGTTCTCACAGATCAAGGAAAGGATTTTACATCTAAAATTTTAAAGGAAGTAGCCAAATTATTTAAGTTTAAACAGATCACGACGACAGCTTTTCACCCTGAATCAAATGGAGGGTTGGAGAGGAGTCATGCGACTCTGGCTGACTATTTAAAACACTATATTTCAGAAAAACAAACAGACTGGGATGAATGGATAAAATTAGCTATGTTCTCATATAATACAACGCCACACAGTAGTACTAAATACACCCCATACGAACTAGTATTCGGAGTAAAACCAGAACTTCCAACGTCGCTAACACAGAAACCAGAATTTAAGTACACTTATGATAACTATGTTGATAATCTTAAATTAAAATTAAATAAATCACATGAAATTGCGCGTGAACATATAATTAAAAATAAAATTAAATCGAAAGAAAATTTTGATAAAAAGGTACGAAGAAACGAAAAATTCCAAGTAAACGATTTAGTTTATTTAAAAAACGAATCAATAAAAAGAAATCATTCAAAGAAACTCTCACCTAATTATCAAGGACCGTATAAAATAATTAAAGTAAATTCGAATGTTAACTGTACGATAATGATAAAAAATAAAAAAGTTAAAGTACATTGTAACAGATTAAAAAAGGCGAATTTTGCAGATTGATGTAGATCGAATTTTGTTAAGGATTCAATTGTATACCGATTACGTCATCAGCAGGAATTTACTAAGAACATGTGAATAAAGTTAATTTCACAGAGAATTATTGAAATTTAATAAAGTACATATATATAGAAGTTATTAATAATAGGTTAAAATTAAACATTTGTAAAACTTAACACGATTGTTTAATGTTTTTAGTTGAATTAGTTAGAATTAATTAAAATTATGTGCGAAAACTAAGGATTTGTGTAATAACTCCAAGATAATTATAATAATATTAAAAATTATGAACCAACTCTGAATATTTTGTCACAGTCAATCGTAGTATCTAATCAATGAGATAAAATGTTTAAAGAAACTCTAGGCGAACAGTAAACTAGAAGAACATGAGGTTATAAATGATGCGTTCAAAGGTCTTTTTGGAAATTTAGATGATAACGAAGGACATGTGTACAATGACGCTACTAATAAATTAAATTCTGAGGATAAAGAATTTTGAACTGTTAAAATAACGAATTCAAGTTTTAAAGATAACAACGACTAATGTTAAGGATATCTTAATTAGTTTAGATAAGAATAAACAAATATTCGACAAAAATTTGAAAAGTTGAAATTATATTATTTGAAAGTAAATAAAATTATGTTTAATTTAGAATTATAACAAGATATTGAAAGGAACTGATGGATTTTATGTTTTTGTAAACGACTTATACATAATTAGATAATTTGAATAATTTGTAACATTTGATGATAAAGTAATTGTCAAGACTGATAATAAAGTGTATAACTTATACGAGTACAGTAGACCAATTTGTGAAATATATTTGTTAATTGAACTTAATAATTTCCCTTGTAATTGTGAATTATAAATAACTTCAATGAAATTAGATGTTTAGCTAGAAAATTAAAAATTGTAATAGCTAATAATCAGACAAAATAAATGAAAAGATTCATTCAATCAAAAATGTTATAAATAATTGTAAGCAACCATTACTTTTCTTGCATTGAATAATGTTGTCAATTCTGATATTTGTTAATTATAAGTAACATAATGTAAGAAATATTGAACAAAAGTTTAAGAAATGATGATTTAAGCCAATGTATGTGTATACCAGCCATAATGAATTGTTTAATATGTAAATCGAATGTAACTAGACAAAACGATATATAAATAAATGATGAACAATCTCTTGAAGAGACATCACCAAGGAGAAGTGCAAGACTCTGAAACGATATGAGATAAAAGCAAAAGGCCATTATCTCATCTTGTTGAGGGAGGTGTTATGTGCCCACTAGTAAGCAGACCCAAAAAATGTAATTAAGCATCTCTTTATCTGGTGTGGACTTCCTGTTCCCCCTAATCTATCTGTAAACATGCTGTGAATATGGACTTTGAAAGCTCAACAGAACTTATGCACTTTGAATGCAGCAAGGTCCAGGATATTATCTTAATGTTTCTTGATAACTCCTGCTTATAAATAGGGAATTTGCTGTATTTGTCACACACATTAATTTTGGAAACAAAGCTTGTAACACACATATTGTATATTTATATAATAAATCATCGAGATCCAGTCGATCGTGCATTTTCATTTTGGAAGACCGTAACATAGAGGCCAAGGTTGAACTGGTGAAGTGTCGGGAGACAGCCTACCAGGTGGAGCGATGATATTGTGCGGACGGCGGAAGGGCCTGGAGAACAGTGTCGAGAGACCGAGAGAGATGGCGTGGGGGGTGGAAAGGCTTACGTCCAGCAATGGATAGAGACAAGCTGGCGAAGATATTTTACGAAAATTAGAAGAATATGGACCTGATATAAACGAGAATAAGAAAATACACCACTCTTTACTCTATAGTCTGCTATACGCGGTCTCCTCGGAAATCGACTTCTTTAATATTAGTGAAAGTACGTTCAGAAGACAAATACTCTTGACTTTATGAGTATCTTGTCTTCCTAATGTCGAACCATCTCTCATGCGTTCCTGGCATTATATTGTATATATGTATTATATTTTACCCGCACTCAATAGATGCCTTAAACATTTATATTGTTTATAATGTCTGTTGAGATAATAAACTGATTTGATTTGATTCACTTATAATAAATAATTATAAAATTGGCAAATTTGTATGTGAGCATTGCAGTAGGAAGGATATCATGAAGTGGAGAATAGTAGCAGTGAATAGTGACAAATGAAGACGCTCAGCAAAAAATCTGGCAAGACACTGCAAGAGAGGATAAGGAATACACGGATAAGGGAGTTTTGCGAGGTCGAAGGTGCCGTTAGGTGGGGAAGGCAAAGGAGAAGATACTGGTATGCACACGTGAGGAAAATGGATCCATCCAGACTCCCCTTCATTGTGTTACACGGAGAGCCCCATGGTAAACGACCTCCGGGCAGACCACCAAAGAGATGGATCGACAGCTGGGAGTCGACTTCGCAGGAGGCAAATTCCTCTTACGAAACAGGCAGTGGCCTAGTGAGGCCTACGCTAAGAAAAAGAAGAAGTTTTGATTCACTTATTATAAATAATTATAAAATTGATAAGTTTTGTATGTAAGTATTCCAGTGGGAGGGATATCATGAAGTGGAGAATAGTAGCAGTGAATAGTGATAATATGAATCATAAAGATAAAAGAGAGAAGATAGAATTATACCGACCGGTTTCTATAGTACCTACCCATTCTCCGCCAAATAATAAGAAAAAGCAAAGGATTTAAAAAGTTTTTAATGCCTTAGCAAAGCTTGATAACATTAGGTACCCAACTCATTCTTAATTATATGCAAAGTCGTATAAAAATAATTTATTACAATTTTCGTTACTCGCATTATAAAGAGCACAAAATTTTCATTTAATTCTGCTCTACATATTTGGAGGATTTATATAAATGTTACCAAAGGTTTAAAATAATTACGCATGGATAATGGACCGCCATTCTGTTCTATTCTGACATAACTCTCGCGTTTCTTCTACATTCACACACCGTGGCAAATACCCTCGTAGATTTTTCCGACTTCTCTAGATTCATCAACATACATTTATTCCCTTTCTTAATTCGATATCTACATAAATACTTTCCTGACCTATTATTGTTTCCTAAACAATGATGTAAAACTCCATATTAAATAATGAATACAAATTAATGAAGACGTCGGTTTTCTAGAAGTTTTATTGTAATTTATGGAAATTATGTGGTTCGCCATTCTAAGGCAAAGGCGATACATTTCATTCTGACGAATCAACTAACTAACCATCACGCCATTTTGCCGGAGGGATAGGCAGAGAGGATGGACCGCCATACAGTTCTGTCCTGATATACCTCTCTAGATTCCTCCACATATATAAATCTTTATGTGCCCGCTCGTTGATTTTTCCGACTTTGAATGAAGCCGCCTTTTAGTATTTGAATAATTTGGTCATGTAATGCTTTGCTTGGTCTTCCACGCCTTGTCATTCATATCATTCTAATAACTAACTAACTAACCATCACGCCGTTTACCCGGGGGGTAGGCAGAGAGGATAGATCGCCACATTATTCTATTCTGACATAACTCTCGCGTCTCTTCTACATTCACAAATCGTGATATGCACGCTCGTCGATTGTTCCTACTTCGAACATGACCGCCTTTCAGTAATTGATTAATTTGGTCATGCCATGTCTTCCTTGGCCTTCCTCGATTTATTTTTCCATTCACACTACTTGTATACCTATATATTTTTACTTTTTCACAAGACACTGAGGACAATAGCAGCCAAGACGCTGGCGCTGGGAGATCGCGTGAGGAACACCAGAATAAGAGAGATATGTGAAGTTGAGGATATTATAAGATGGAGCAGACAGCGAAAATGGGACTGGTACGGGCATGTTCACAGAATGGACATCACCAGACTTTTCTATATTGCGTTGCATAATCGGCCTCATGGGACTCGTCCTCGTGGAAGAACTCCTAAAAGATGGAAGGACAGCTGGGAATCTACCTCACAGGCGGAGCAACACTCTGGATAACATAACAAATAGGTCTTCAACAAGGAAGAAGAAGAAGACTTTAGATATTCTATTATACATTGTTTTCCTGCACATTCTTCTTAGTGACTTCATTTATACGACATTTATCCTATTTTCATCCTTCGCCAACTCTAAGCTTCACTTATAGATTTTAATAAGACTTTTATAAAACCGACGTTTCAACTAACTAACTAACTAACCATCACGCCATTTCTCAGAGAGGATGGATCGTCACAATGGTCTGTCCTGGCATACCTCTCGGGCTTCCTCTACATTCATACATCGTACCATGCACGCACGTCGATTATTCCGACTTCGAATGTGGCCGCCTTTTAGTAATTTATTAATTTGGTCATGCCATGTTTTTCTCGGTCGTCCTCGGCGTCTTTTTCCACTCACGCTGCTTGTGTACAACTTTTTAACCATTATTCTCTCATCCATTCGTTCCATGTGTCCAAACCATCTCAGGGATACTTTTTTAATTTTATCCAGTCATGCAGTCATCTACCTTACATTTCTCTCTTATTTCATCGTTCAGTATTCTATCATACAACGTTTTCCCGCACATTCTTAGTGATCTCATTTCTACGGCGTTTATCCTGCTTTCATCCTTCTTTTGCCAGCTCCAAGCTTCACTTCCATACATGAGGATTGGCACTAGAACTCCATTGTGTACTGCCATATTTGCTTCTATGGATATATTTCTATTTGCAGTAATGACTTTGAGTGCGCCATTTATTTTATTCCCAGCACCAACCCTTCTTTCGATGTCTTTCTCCATTTTTCCGTCTCTTGTACATGCTTCCCAGATACGTAAATTCGGTAACTTGCTCCAATTTCTCGCCCATCGCACTTATATCACAAATCGTCATACATTCTTCTTTCTCGAAAACCATCACTTTAGATTTAGACACATTCATCACCAGGTCACTCTTTTTGCATGCTTCATACATCCTTGACACTAAGACTTTTTCTTTCTAAAATTTTCTCTACTGTCAGCCATTAACACAGCATCGTCTGCATATAACAAACAGCTGACTGACAAACAATTTATCTTAGCACCAGACGTTTCAATTCGTATTAATTACTTTCTTGACCCTTCAAAATCTTATCACGAGTTACTCCATCGTCAGTACGGCGGACTAGTTGCTAATGAATTGAATCTCGCGTAGAAACGTGAGCAATTGAACCCAGATAACCCATACGTGCATGTGCAAGCATTCGTGTTCCCATTATTATGTCACCTGATAATTAAATACCCCGGTAAGCGGGATTTATTGTAGCAAGCAGCGAATGCAGAGTAACGCAGTGGCGGCCAACTATTTACAATAAAAAATAACTATTTAAAATTGATCACACGAATATTTCATTGCCGAATTTTTTATAAATAAAAAAAAACAATTTTTTTACACTTTTGAGTTTATTTTTGTAGACATATTTCATAGGTTTTACACCTTTATAATCGGGAGAATGATATTAATTAACCAAAATTATTGCAAAAAAATTTAAATTGATATGTTAGATCACAGGTTTCCAATCTTTTCTGGGCCACCGCCCCCTTTACAAGAAAAATAAACATTCAACGCTCCCCTCCCATAAAAGTTATTCAAAATATGGGAAAATGATGACAATACATACAATAACAAAATAAAGCAATATTTAAGTTTAATTTGCTTTATTAGTATCTACGTGATTACCGTGTTTTTTTTTTGTCTTTTTAGACTATATTTTTTTATCTGCCCACGCTCTCTATTTTTTCTGGGTTTTCTACTGCCCCCCCTGAAAGTCTCAAACGCCCACAAGGAGGCGTTATCGCCCACTTTGAGAACCTAGGTTTTAGATGAGGGATGAAAGTAAAATAAATGCAGTAGAAATGAGATCTATAAGACGAATGTGTGTTGAATCTGTATATGAATGCGGTGCGAATGAATGTGTTATGAACAAAATAATGAATGAGCCATTAAGATGGTTTGGACACATGGAAAGAATGAGTGAAGACGTGGCACGATCAAATCATTCAAATATTAAATGTCGGTCACGCGAGGAATCGGATAAATCGACGTGCGTGCATGACAAGATGTATGAATGTAGAGGAAACGAGAGAAATGTGTCAGGACAGAACAGTGTGGCGATTCATTCTTTCTGCCTACCCCTCCGGGAAGACGTCGTAATGGTTAGTTAGTAAGCTATTTATGTAAACGTGTTACTTATTAATAGTAATTAAATAAAACCATGATTTTTAACTACATCCACTTTTGTCTTTATTTCGACAGTGACCGATTTCGCCAGGCTCGCTGACATCGACAGACTGGTGACACTATTGCAAACTGAGTCCTTTATATACGTAAAGATCAGGGGTGGTAAACATGATTCAACTAGAAGACAGAAGTTTTCATCTATATTAATTATTTAATATGGAGTTTTTTTAGTCCATTGTTTTGGCCGAAACGCTATGATACTTTAACATTTTTACTGTTAAAATTTAAAACACTATTTTATATTATTATCACAATTTATTTTAATTCACTGAGAGTGTCGCGACAGCTGTTTCACCAACCGATGTTGGCATCATGTTTATTGTAACACATGATGATGCCAACATCGGTTGGCGAAACACTCTCAGTGAATAAAAATAAGTTGTGATATTATAACAGTGTATTAAATTTTAACAGTAATATGGAGTTTTTCATCATTTTTCAAGTACCAATAAATTTATATTACTCTACATATGACAACGTTAAGGTATAAATAACGAGTAAGCAGACAGCTTTTGAAATGTTTGTAATGTGCTGGAATGTTAAACATTTATGCTACATGTATGGTGGAAACATTTATGTTGTTTGTAATGTCTTTTGAGTAAATAAACTGATTTGATTTGATTTGAGTATTTTGAGTAAATGTTAAGTGTGAACTTTTTCAAAATGTCGCGAGCCGCTACTGGCGAGTGTTGTAGGCAAACGTGATTAACCGGGCCAGCGCACTTCACCTGAGAATGTGGGTGCGATATTACGAAATATTCCCCGGCCACCGCGCCAAATCCGGAAGGACGAGATTAACCCGTTTCAAAAAGTGAATAATAGGTGGAAAGCTTTATTGTAAAGTCTACGGAGCGCAGACGATTTCGAACCTAAACGACAAACTTCTAAGATATTGTACAAATTATTCAAGTCTTGACTAATCCCGCATTTCAATTATTTATATCACAAAACCGAACAAGCATCCGGATTTTGGTTTTTAACGCTTCTTACAAAAATATTGCTGGAGTGGCACCCAGGTGGTAGAAGACCAATTGGACGACCAAGGTTGCGATGGGAGGATACAGTTGGGAGAGATGGGGCAAGAGGGCAAACCGGGTGGTGGTCTAGGGGATAGAACGCTTGGCTCCTAAACCAGGGGGCATGGGTTCAAGCCTGGACACGACCAGGTTCCTTCTTCATAATAATGAGCTATTTTCTGCTCACATTGAAGATTGTAAAATAAATTCTAATATCATTTATATAAATCCTTGATGTTAGTCTTTTCTTAACAAAAAAAAAAAGATTGTTAAGAGTGTCAGATTGGAGGGTCGAAGCGGAGTACAGGAGGAGTTGGAGGCGAAGAATACTAGAGGCTAAGGCTCGATATGGGCTGTAGGGCCATCGAAGAAGAAGACTTATTATTTCACTTCAAGAATTTTTTATATATAACATTAGGCACTCATGGAAACGACGTGAAGTCGGCTAAACCTTCCACCACAATGGCAGGTGAAAAATAAGACATGAGATCCTTTTAAAATCATCCTTAGAGACTAGCTTGCCTTAGGCACTAAGAAGAAGAGATTTTACCGCAGTCAAAATGTCAGAATAGAACAGTGTAGCGACCCATTTTTTCTGCCTACCTCTTCGGGAAGACGATCGAAATGCGATTACTAAGAAGAACGTGCTGGAAAACGTTGTATGATAGTATACCGAACGATGAAATATAAAAGAAATGTAAGATCCCTGAGATGGTTTGGACATATGGAACGAATGGATGAGTAAAATGGTTAAATAGTTGTAGACAAGCAGCTTGAGTGGAAACCATAGTCATTTACGCACTTTAAAGAAATATCATACGCACAAAATATATTATTAATCACACCAAAACAAAGCAAATACAGAAATTTAATTTTTTGGAATTTATTGGTAGAATTTCATTATGAACAGTAAAAAAAACATTATAATAAATATTAAGTTGTTTGTTTTTGTAGTCGTTGCCATCTTCTAATCTGTCCATTAGACGATTTCCGCGAGTTCCCGCAACCGGTCGAAACTGGAAGAACGAATGGAATTAACTGAACATTATTTTTAAATTACCTTCGTGGCAGAGTGGTAAGAGCTCTGACTGCCATATCGAAGGTTCCGGGTTCGATTCCCGGCGATGGCAGTGTGATTGTCACTCTGTCTTTGGTCTGGTGTAGAATTCTCGTGACAATAAAATGGCTATAGATAAGCTACCTATCACATGTCACGAGAATCAATATATCAGCTTAAAAACAAATTGTATACAGTAATTGGGTTCAAGCGACCTTTTGTATACGTAAAAATGGCGGTTAATTAATTGATATTCAAAATAATCAACTTTTGTTGTCACGTTTTGTTTTATGTTTGGTGTGTTTTTGGGTAACACCGTGTGACAGTCTCCGTTGCAGTCTCCATCTTCATTACCCTGAAGATGGAGACTGCAACGATCTCCGAAACGTCGGTCGAGAAGGAGATAACACGGTGTTACCCAAAAACACACCAAACATATTGCTGCCAACCGTAAAAATCTACGCAACGTTTTGTTGTTTGATATTTGATAAAATGTCACGTCTACGTTTCGTAATATCATCCAGTTGATCGCGTCATGTTTTCAGTAGGTAGTATTTTTATTATATTTCTGGGTAAGTGCCAGGAAGACAGAAGGTGCTAGGAGGCAGTACTTCAGATCTGTTTTGCAGGATTTTATATTCTTTCCTTATTTGGCTCGATTCCAAAAGATGATTTAATATCTTTCTCGTAGCAATTTCAAGAAAAAAATCTCCTACAATATCTCCCCTCGCGTGAGTGCCAATTTGAGACTGTGCTTGGAATAAAAATCGAAATGTCGAAAAAGCAATTTTTTAATAATATTTACACCTGCCGTAATAAGATATACCCGATTATATTTGTATAGATTTTTTCTTCGTAATTTTAACATTTACTTTGAGTGTGTTTATGTGGAGGAATCTAGAGAAGTGAGTCAGTCAATTTTTGGTAATCCATTTTCTCTGCCTACCTTTCTGGGAAAACCCTGTGATTTTTTGGTATCGTGTTTTTTTATTAATTTTATCAAAATTTATTCACAATTGAAGTTAAATATTTTTTCACACACTCTCTCTCTCTCTGGTTTCAATTCTGGGATTGGTTTGCAGCAATTTCCTCTATTCTTCTCTTCCATTCTTCCCTGTCTTGTGCGGCTCTTTTGAAATCTGCATATGATGAGCAGTGCACGTCCACCAACAGGTCCTCCAGGTACTCTCGGCGTGGGCGTTCCCTAGAGTTTGTCCCCTCGGTCATACCCTCCATTATGCCATCCAAGAGGCCTTCTTGTCGTATTACATGGCCGATCCATCTTGCACGGCTTTCGGGCAAGGTCCTGAGAAGGTGCCTTCCTCCTTCGATTCTTTGGAGAACCTCCTCATTTGTAATGTGGTCTCTCCAGGAAATTCCCAATAGTCTTCTATAGGACCACATCTCAAATGCCTCTAGTCTACGTTTATCTCTTTCGGATAGGTACCATGTCTCGCAGCAGTACATCAAGATACTCCATACATAGGTCTTGATGATGTCACACTATGTATCGTAAAAACGTTGACTTCAATAAGTGGAAACAAATGCGAACTACATTACGATTCCAGTCAGAGCCAATAAAGCAAGTTTCTTCTACCTTGCTTTCAACCTTGTATTGAATATGAGGATATTGGCGTTAAATTTCGAAGACTACAAAATACTTGGTAAAAGCTACGGGAAGTTGTCCTGGCTACGAAATATAAGAAAGTGGACAGAAATGAGCAGAATTGAGCAGAATTGACAAAACGGCGCACTTAAAAGATAAATCTTCTTCTTTTTCTTCCTCTTAGTTTAGGCCGTATGACCAGTGGGGACGGTAGACTGTCCTGGGATTATGATGTCCAGGCATCTCTTTCTTCGGCCTTTCTGGTTTTCTCTTGCTGCTTGGGTTTTCATCTTTAACAATTTTTGTAATTCTTGTATTCTCCATGCGGTCCACGTGGTCTCTCCAAAAGTGCCTTCTGCTTCTTCCCCATCTCACTATGTCCTCAACAACACAGACAGACCTTATCGTTTCATTTCTGATCCGATCTCTGAGGGTTTTGCCTGCGATGGGGTGTAGGGTTCGCATTTCTACTGCTACAAGTTTCTTAGTTCTATTGGTATCGGCTCTGACCTCTATTCCATACGTCATGATGGGGCGAACGCATGCCAAAATATAAATCATCATAAATAATAAGAATAATCGTATAGAACAAACAAATATCTCCCTTTTTTCGACCGTATATTTAAAAAAATATTACTCAATCTTCTTTTTTTAAATTCAAATATAAATTCGTTTGAGGCATGTCATTTGATTGAATTTTCATCACTCGACCGTCGCGTCGAGTCGTTTGAAATCAGAATTATAATATTATATGTTATCACGTCAAGTTTTATGAAAAAAAAAAACAATATAATTTCAGTACAATGATATCGAAAAGCTTTTAACCCTTGTCATTATGTCACTTACCCTCGTCACGGCTTCCATTAACCCCTCCCGGTGACCGGCGACCAGAGATGCTACGTAAGTTTCAATAACTCCGCTTGCAAAATTGATTTATATCGATTTAAATATGCTAATGATTTTTTTTACTGTTTTTTTAACAATGGTGTAAAACTCCATATTAAATAATTAATGTGAATGAAAACGTCTGTCTTCTATTATATTATATATAAGATGAAAATGCATGTTTCGTCCTTCTAAAGCATTAACAAAGACATTTGATAATGCCTTAAAAAGGCGAAACATGTCATTCCATTTAAAATATAAAAAAAACTTCTAGGTGGCAGTCGTTTTCATTCATATTAATTAACTAATGAATTTTTTTTAATACATATTTAGCATCAGCAATATAAATAATAAATAGTAGAATAAATGCAGTTGAAATAAGATCTCCTAGACGAATGTGCGCATACTCCGTGTATGATAGAGGGTCGAATGCAAATATAAGAAGTGAAAGGATCATTAAGATGGTTTGGACGCATGAAAAGAATGAATGAAGAAAGAATGGTTAAAAAGTAAATGTTAACGATTTAAATGGAACTAGAAATAGAGAAAGTTTGAGGAAAACGTGGCACGAACAAATAAATCAAACATTGAATTTCGCCCACGTGAGGAGTCAGAAATCGACGCGCGTGTATGACACGATGTATGAATGTTGAGGAAGCGAGAGAAATATGTCAGGTAAGAAAAGTTTGGCGGTTCATTATTTCTGCCTACCCCTTCGGGGAGACGGCGTGATGGTTAGTTAGTTTTATAAATAATATTTTATTTTAATGACCTATTTCATAATGACTATTAAAATCTTTAATATCAAAGTTAGAAGTCGGAATAAACGACTTGAGAAGAATGTGGGGGAAACTAGAGAGGTTTGTTAGGATAGAGTAGTGTGGCGGTCATAATCTCTGTCTACTCTTCCGGGTAACGACGGGATGGTTCGTTCATTAATTAGAAAATTGAAAATAACTTTGTTTAATCCACAAAATATTTTTAAAAAATATTTAAAAAACACGACATGCTTCCATCTTCAGGTGTAAAAATATAATAAAAACTAAACAAAGAAAGACTAATATAAAAAAAATGCGTATTAATTCGATACAACAATTTAAATTTAAAAATTACTTTTTAGTAAATTACTATGGAATTCCACAGTGTTAAAGCCTTAGCGTTCAATAAGTTAATTATTTCATTGTTTTGGCCGAAACACTAAGATATTTTAACATTATTAACTGTTAAAATTGAACACAGACAAAAAACTGTCAACGAATAGAAAAACTAGTTGTTTGTAACATCTGATGATTCCAAGATCGGTTGGCGAAACAGCTGTCGTGACACTCAAAAAGTGAATAATAAAAATTGTGATATCATAATAGTGTTATAAATTTTAACAGAAAAACTATATAATTTCTGTTGGTGATGACTGCGTGTGTTTTAGACGAGGCTCACGCAGGTAACTCGGTCAGAATTAAGTCCACAGAGACTTATTGGATGATCCAGCCTACGATTCGTTGACAGGCTTCCCAGGGTAACGTTACAAGGTTTGCCCGTTGGAAATGCGCAAACATTTTATTTCATACAGTTATATTTAGACGTATTTAAACATACATTTTCGTTCAGAAACCTTACATTCGGGTTATTTTGTAATATTCTAGAATCTTGAAATATAAAAATAATTATAGATTATCGTAAGGCGTTAACACTGTGGAATTCCGTAGTGACGATATTTTTTTATAAATAAAACACTGTTTTTTCCACATTTAAGATTATTTTTCCCGACATGTTTCGAGAGTTTTACACCTGGATCATCGGGAGAACGATATACTCGTAATGTGTCTCTTTAATTTTAATTAATTTATACAATTCTGCCTTACAAGCCGTCCTGGCATATAACATATAACGTTCGCAATGACGAAGGTATAAAGGGAGTTGAATGTCGAATGTCGAGAAAAATAAACTCAAAAGTGTATAAAACAGTGTTTTAATTCATAATTATTTTTTCAGATCCTTCAGTCTTAAATATTTCATTATTTGAAAATGTCTCTTTTCTGAAAGCGATATGATTCATCTGGATAGAACATTATTAAACATTTGATAATGTCCTAGCAAGACGATACATGTTCTTCTTCTCGGCACCACATCCCGGTATTGGATTCATCATATGGCCTTCTCCACTTGTTCATTACCTCGATCATCCTTCGCCATTCTCCAGAACAGTCCAGATTTAATAGTACTCGTATTTGCTAGAAACAAATCTAAATTTACAGTGATAGTCATTTATGATGAAAGCGCGACGCCAAAACCAGTTATTATTTTAAAACTGCTAATAATAAATGCAGTGGAAATGCGATCTCTTAGACAAATGTGTAAAAAATATGTGTATGATAGAGTGACGAATGCATATACTCGTATAACAAGTAAATGAAGTACGAATGAAAGTCTTATGAACTAAACAATGAAAGATTCACTAAAATGGTTTGGACACATTGAAAGAATGAATGATCACAAAAAAGTGTATGTTAACGATGTTAACGGAACTAGAAATAGTGGAAGACTGAGGAAAACGTGGCATGATCAAATAAATAAAATATTGCATGTCGGCCACTTGAGGAGTACGAGAAATTGACGTGCATACATGACACGATGTATGAATGTTGAGGCATCGAGAGAAGTATGTCAAGAAAGAAATTTGTGGTGGTCCATTCTTTCTGCTAACGACGGAGTGATGGTTAGTTATTGTAGTTTAATTCAAGTTTTACATACTGATTTACATCGTGATTCAAACAGTAATTTATCATTTTTAGATAAACTTAAGGCGTTAACACCGTGGAATTCCATAATGACGATTTTTTTTATGAATTAAAACCTTTTTTTTTATCACTTTAGAGAATATTTTTCTCGATATGTTTCGAAGGCCTTCTTCATCGGGAGAACGATATAAACTTTTATTTATATTTTTTATTCGTCATTAATGTGTAAGCCTTCGAAACATGTCGAGAAAAATAAACTCAAAAGTGGAAAAAACAGTGTTTTATTCATAAAAATATCGTTACAATTTTGTTTTCTATGTTCGCCATACTTTGAGTTGTAGATGTTTAATTTGTCTTTTTCTCTATACTCTATTTTATCTTTTTTCTATATATGTATAAAAACTTTGTATACAACACTAACTTAAAAAAAAAATTAATATCAGACATGTTTCGGACAACCCGGTCCTTCTTAGGTGTTATTATAAAGATATTTAAAATATTACAAAATTGTTAACAGTTATGACCAGATTTGACAATTTTGCATTAAAAGTAAGGTTTTTATTGTATTTTTACAGTTATGAAAACTTTTTAAATAAACTTAAGGAGTTAACACTGTGGAATTCCATGTTAACGAATTTATTATGAATTTATATTTTTTAAATTAAAAAACAGTATTAAAACAGTGTTTTAACACTGTTTTTTCACTTATTCGAAAAAAAAGTGTTCTAATTCATAAAAAAAATCGTAGTTATGAAAACGCCTAGTACCTACATACAAAAAGTGTTTTGAACATCTTATAAGTTAAGCACCTTATGCATCTTCGGGTTAGCGAACTCTCTGGATATTATTATGTAAGTCTACGGTGGTTCCATCTGGAGTTGAAAAGGAAACCCCGTTGCGGAATACCGTGAAATCGGTCACCTTATTATTTGCACTTTTTCTATGGCCATTGTTGTTACAGATAATACAACTTTTTATATTGTCGGCCGGTGATCTTCAACGCGTTTTTTATTTTTAATATCAAGAAACAGGAAACATATTATTATCCATACAACTAAAAAAAAGTTTTGTGTCAAATGCATATAAGAAATGAATGCGGTGCGAATGATAGCGTCATGAACAGAACATAGAAATATTGAATGAAGTTCATTGTAAAACTAACTCACTAACTCACTAACTAACCATCACGCCGTCTCCCGCCGCAGTAGTCCGGCCGCCCGGGTAGGCAGAAAGAATGGACTGCCACACTTTTCTTTCCTGAAATATTTCTCTCGATTCCTCTACATTCATACATCGTGTCATGCACGCGCGTCGATTTCTCTGACTCCTCACGTGGGCGACATTCAATATTTGATTCATTTGATCGTGCCACGCTTTCTTCGGTCTTCCTCTATTTCTAGTTCCATTTACATCGTGAACATATACTTTTTTACCTTTCTTTCTTCATTCATTCTCTCCATATGTCCAAAACATCTTAATGATCCTTTCATTTTTTTCACATGTCAATAGAATCAATATAATATAATAGCTATACACTTTATATCGATTTGGCTCGCGCTGAAATGATGTAAGGTGCTTTCCAATATAATAATAACAAATTAAAAATATGTAAATTCTCCATAAAAAATATGTTTTCATTAAATTATTATACTCTCCACATTTTTGTGCTATTGTTGTTTTAACAGTATTATTTAATTCAAAATAAAATAACGAATGTTTATGCTAGTTGGCTGGAAGATTTTCTGAAGTATATCAGTATTGTATATTGCCCGAAAAAGCGAAAGCTTTCTATATGTTAATATTAAAAAAACTTCCAAGAAACGAATGTTTTCCTTAATAATAAAGAATATTATTGCTTGTAAAAATTACTCTTTTCTGTTACACGATGTGGTGTATTTTTTGTTTATACACTTGATTTTCGTTTCCATTTTACCGCCATAATGTAATTCAAAATTAGAACCAATTCTGGGAAAAATATGTTTGTAACGCGGGATAATGAATAACGGTATACCTACTTGAAGCGATGGAGTAAGACGCTGGTAGGTTTTTACATATTATATTTTAAATTGCTTACGCAGACGCATCATAGGTTTACACCTTAAACGTGAGAATGAATATAGCTTTTGGAGCCATCCGAGTGGACCAAAGTGAGAAAATAAAATATAATCATATAAGTTATTGCAATTATTAATATTTAAGTAAACATCTGGCGAAATTGAATGCAGTAAAAATATAGAATAACGTAAAATCACGTAGAATAACTTTATCGCGAGAAGATTTCCTTCTTATTTTCTGTAAAATTGGAAAATATAAAAATATAGAAATTGGTCCTGATATTTTTTTGTTTTTTTTTATCTATTAATTTTATTGTATACCTTATTTTCAAAAGTGAACACTTTTATGCAAGGGCATTATGTCAAGAATTAGTCGATTTAAAAAAATCTAGAAGACAAATGCATCAATAGCATTGGTAATGTGTTTAAAATTTGCGGTAATTAGAATGCCAAACCGAATTTTTGTGATTAATGAAATCAATAATAATAATAAAATAAACGTAATAACTCACGGGACTTGTCGTCGTGGAAGACCTTCTAGAAGATGGAATGATGTCTGGGAATCCACCATACAGGAAGAGCAAACTTCTGGAGCTTCTGGAGAACAGACCACGTAGGTCTAAGGAAGAAGGAGAAGGAAATAATTAGAGAAAAGAACAAATCTCTTTCTTACTCTACAATTTTTTACCATTCACTTTCAATATTTTACATAAAGTTTTACTTCATAGCAACGATAAACAAGAAAAAAAAATTTTTTTTTTTCTTCAATGTTCGCCACACTTTGTGTTGTAGATGTTTTAAGATAATCAAATGATTTTACTGAAATCTCTTGATGGAAGTTCATTTTAAATAATAATTAAATAAAACGATTTTTTCGCACGAAATAAAACGACTTCCACTTTTGTCTTTATTGCGACAGCAACCGGTTTCGCCAGGCTCGCTGGCATCGATGTAGATGTTTTATTTGTTTTTTTTCTTTTTATATATAATACTTTGTTTACAACACTAACTTTAAAAAAAAACTTGTTTCGGACAATCCGGTCCTTCCTCAGTGATATTATAAAGATATTTAAAATATTAGGTCCTTACATATGAAATTGGCGTTTTGTATGGGAGGAACATAAAGTTGATTTTTTTTAAATATAATATATTTATTTAATCAAAGTATGTACCATTGCTATCTATGCACTTTTGTCATCTTATAGGTAGTTCATCGATTCCTTTACTAAAAAAACCATTCGGACGGGAATCAATAAAATCTTTGAAGTCGGTTTGGACTGCCCCATCGGAGTTGAATGTTTTCCCTTGCAAGAAGTTATCCAAATTTCGAAAAAAATAGAAATCTGTTGGGGCAAGGTCCGGAGAGTACGGTGGATGTCTTAGACATTCCAATTGAAGCTCTTTTAATTTGGTAGCCGTCTGTTGTGCAGTGTGTGGTCTAGCGTTATCATGAAGCAGCAGTGGCCTAGAGCGATTAACCAGCCTCGGTTGTTTAGCAGCTAGCTTTTCCACCATGGTTTGCATTTGCTGACAATAGACATCTGCCGTAATCGTCTGGCCAGATTTATGAAAGCTGTAGTGAACGACACCAGCACTAGTCCACCAAACGCTCACAAGTAACTTTTTTGGAGTCAATTTTCGCTTGGGGCATGGTTTGTCTGGTTCGGCAGGGTTCAGCCATTGCGATGAGCGCTTCCGATTATCATACAGGATCCACTTTTCATCACAGGTAATGATTCGATTCAAAATCCCTTCATTATTGTGCCGGTTGAGTAATGCAACGCAGCACTCAACGCGCGTTTGTTGATTTGCTTCCCTCAATTCACCTTTCAAGCTTTTTCACCTTCCCAATTTGCTTCAAGTGGATTAAAACAGTTTTATCACTAACACCGCAGTCTGCAGTTAACTCGGACGTGGTTTGCGATGGATCCGCTTCCACAGTAGCCTTCAATTCTTCATTATCAACTTTGGTCTCCGGCCGTCCACGGGGCTTGTTCTGCAGGTCGAAATTTCCAGAACGAAAACGTTGGAACCAAAAACGCACTGTGTTTTCTTTTGCGGCACCGTCACCATACACATCATTAATCCTTCGAGCCGTTTCTGCAGCACTGGTGCCACGGTGGAACTCGTACTCGTAAATAACGCGATATTTCAAGTTTTCCGTTTTGTAAACTGAGTGACGCAAAGAAAAAAAACAAATGAATTGTAATTTTCAAAACACAAATACTTGAGTAAATAGCTGTATAAATTTGAATTTGGAATTCCTAACCAAAGAGAAGATATTTGAGATCAAAGTTGCCAGTACGGCAAAACGCCAATTTCATATGCAAGGACC